>LKNJ01001210.1:0-101764 GCA_002120245.1 Maccullochella peelii | reverse complement strand
ATATATATATATAAAATTTAGTCTTTATTTTTGGTGTCTGGTCAAAATTGACAGTTGTTGTAGGAACTTTGACTCATGACCTCAGTATTTCGCCCTGTTTGTTGTGCTGTTAGCTTGTATTGCATTGTACTGAGGTATTTTTAATATCTTGTCCACCCCATTTATATCATTGAGGGTAGGATAGACTAAATATTAGAAACACCTCTCCGTATAACACAATATAATCAACAACATCACAATCCACAACCCACTGACACTCCAAGATTGTTGAAAAAAAGTGATCTAGCTTGTGTCAATTTTCTTAAACCAATCAGAATTGTTAAGGCTGGGCCTAAACTGCAAAGCTCATCAGTGCTCAAACACTGAAACAGTTTTGCTTGCTGTAGTAATTTCTCCTATTCATACTGGCCGTGAAGAGATTATGCGCTTCAAAGAGATTGGGGAGAAACTCCACAGTCCTAGTTCTGTGCAAAAATACATTCCAAAGTTTATCTGAAGTTAATGTAATTCTTTCTTAATGTTACTAGACCTCCACTACAGGTCATCAAGGAACACTGTTGCAGTTGGGCACCTGACTACTGTTTTAAGATGGTCTTGAAAAATTGTGAACCTATCCTTTTGACTTTTTGTCAAAGATTTAGGATTTGACCCAGTAAGGAATTTCCATTTTAAAGGATTGTTGTAAGCCCCTTGCTCCTCCTGGTCATATTGAATAGTTGCAAAGCTCAGCAATATAAGTGTAACTATGAGGCCAATAACTTTTTTTTTTTGTCTCTTTCAGAAAACCACGGCCTGTTTCTCAGCTGGTTGCACAGCAAGTAAATCAACAGTTTGCACCACACGCACACACCAAAAAGGAGAAGAAAGAAAAATCGGACAAGGACAAGAGTGATAAAGAACCAACACTGAAAAAGAAAAGCCATAAAAAGATGAGGTAATGAATTCAGGATTTCACAGGAAATGGCAGAGTAGCTCATTTGTTTTTATCTTGTAGCTGGGCTTTGCTACCACTAAAATATTTAGTATCCTCCAAGCAGTTTTCAAATCCTGTTTCTGTTTGTTTGTCTCTTCACCAGACCCAGGTTAAAAAACATAGACAGGAGCAGCGCCCAGCATCTAGAGGTCACAGTTGGAGACTTGACTGTAATAATCACAGACTTTAAGGAGAAAGCCAAACCCATGTCCACTTCAACAAGTGCTGCCTTGGCAGACCAACACAGTCAAAGTGGCTCAAGCTCTGATAACACTGAACGAGGGGTCTCCAGATGCTCTTCGCCCCACGGGGAAGGCTCGTCGGTTAATGGAGAGACTCACTAACCTTCCCACTCCCAGTCAGCACAACCCATTCTTCAGCACTCTCAACAGCCTCAACCAGAGATTAAACTTCAACATGCACGTTTTTTTAATAATACTATAAATGCCAATATGATAGCATTTACTTCCATTCAGGGTTGTATTTTTCACTGCCTTCCCATGATGATAAAGAATTCAGGAGTCAGGACGTATGTTGTGTGTTCAAATCAAAGAACTGTTGCAGCAACCTCTGAAACTGACACTGAAAAGAGGAACCGCAACTTTAAATTCCCGGATGTCAGTGGAACTGTGCCACGTGTTGTGGTGACTTGTGTTTTAACACCTCAGTGTTACATCATCATCACACTCGGCAGGCACTTGCTGCACACAATAAATGTCGGATTATGAAAGAAAATATGAAGAATCTCAGAATTGTAGTTTATCCTTGAATTTTGTTATCATTATTTGCACTTAATGGCATCTTATGTTCATGATAACATTTTTTAGCATTATTTCCACTTTATCAGTAAATCATAACACTGTTGGTTACTGGCCTTATCCAGTTCTCATTTTATGCCATTGGATGCCATTAATTGTTTAACATTTGAGTAAAAATATTAAATAATTAAGTATGCTTCTCCTTCACTTGGTAGAGTTAAGCATGATTTCATCTATAGAATGGTTTATATTGTAAAATAATGTTAAATAAAATAAGTTGTAGATACTTGGATATGTTTTTGTTTTGTTTGTAAGACACGGATCTTCTAAAAGTTGCTTTATTGGAACAAAACTATTTTCTTCAATGATTTGCTTTAGCATTTCCATAGTTAAGAGATTGTATTTTTGAATTTGTCAACCTTTTTCACATCATGACTTGATATGTTCCATAAAGGCAAGACATGAAAAGGCAATAGACTTGGTATTTAACTTGTGTAGCCAGTTCAGGTCAATCAATGAGTTGCACACACTTCACTGTACTGTATGTGTGCATTACTATTACTTCATGTTCCTTACACTTATTGTAAAATGTCTACAAACTGTGTCTTGAGAGGAGGGCCCTAAAAGTAGTGGTGGAAAATAACTAATTACATTTACTCATACTGTACATAAGTACAACTTTGAGGTACTTTATTTCCACCTGCTACTTTATATTTATAACTCACTGTATTTCAGAGGGAAATATTGTGCTTTTTAATCCACTACATGTATTTGATAGCCAGGTACTTTGCACAAGATTTTATGATGCATTGTTATAGATTATAATCCAACAGCTACAACCTTAGTATCTCTTGCAGATAGTACTTCTGTGCTTTTACTTAAAAGGTTTTAATAGAGGACATGTCTACTTGTGGCAGGCTATCTTCCATTATGACAGTGCTTTCACTGAATCTTCCACCACTGCACAAAATGTAGTCATTTTTATTGTTCTGTGAACAAATTAAGTGAAAAATCAGACGGGAAGATGTATACAAAACGTTACATTGATTTATTACCTTGTTATATGTCACGAGTTTTGAGATCTTGCATCCAGTAAGTGGTTGCTGTATTTGGTATTCACACTATTTCCACCATACCTATGTTTTAACTACCACATGCCAAGAAACTGGTATTCTGGTTGTTAAAAGTCTATCTACCAGAATGTTTGACCGTGTGTTCCCAACGTAAAGGTCCCCATCCTGTGTGACATATGAATGTATTTATGCACCGATCTTTGAGGAGTTGGTAGCTACCTGGCTGTAGTTTACAAATCTGAAAATGTAGTTGTCAATTGTACACACACACACTGTACTGAAAGATGGTTCATCAAACCAAACACGAAGTGGGTGGGGCAGGAAACTGTAAACGCCAACTGTGCTTTTCGGTTTACCTTCTGACTTGATTTATGAGAGAGATTAGTTAGCTGGTGGAACATCACATGGTAGCAAAGATCAACAAAATGTCCCGTTAGCGCTTAAAACCTGAAATGCAAAATGCGATGCTATCTTCACGCATTTCTCATGTGCATGGTTTTCACTTTCTTTTCACTGTTGTATGTGTTCAATCAACTAGCCTCCACCTTGGAGGGCAGAGACGACTGGAACCTGAAAGAACAGGGGTTACGCGAGAGGAGCAGTCATGGCACCGGGCACCTTCTCAGGAAATGGCCAGGACTAGCAGGCCTTCGAGTCCGTGAAGACGGGCTTGACAGGTAAATTAGTTTAGCTAGCTAATCTGTCATCTAGCGTTAATTCCATTTCACAACTGAGCACGTTAGTAATTTAACGCTAGTAGTTAGCTCTTGGAACATTTGCAGTTGCTATAAAGTTAGCGTGGTAGTTAGGTTGGACCAACATAATACACAATTCTGCCGTTGAAACGTTGGTTGACTACTTGCTACAGCTAACGTCAACAAGCTAACGTTAACGGCACATAGCATAGTAGCTACATGGCTGTAGTAACGTTGAAAATATATTCAGTTTTAATTGTTCTATTTTGCACCCACGGTCTATAAAGTTATGTGTTCAAAGTTGCTAATGCTATCTTGTACAAATCTATTAGCTACCACCTGTTAGCTAGGTAGATAATTGATTAACCATTAACGTTACTGCCAACTAATTATGTGCCTCATTAGCTAGATTTTGGCTGAATTTAGGATCGCCACCTGTTTAACAACTAACTCTAGGAGGCAGTTCAGGACAGACCTAATCCCAAAACGTATAGCATAGTTCTGATGGTCAAGAGATGAATTTAACGTTGAGGATCCAAAAGATCATGTTTCTATTCTGTCAGGTGTAAATCAATGTCAGTTTCTTACTGGAATCCATATTGGAGACTGCCTGCTGATGTTTGTGGAGTGAGCTGCTTATTGGAATCATCTCTTAGGTATGACTGATTTTGTGCATCTCTATAAAAAGATACCAATGTTATTTAATAATCAATAGACTTACGACTTTCACCTACTTTCTAGGTCCACAGTTCATAGTAAATGCTGGGCATATTGCTGCACACACAGTGTACCTTGTGACTACTCTTGAGTTAGTTCTCAGGAGTCAAACATGCTGACAACTCAGTCAGTGACAGCACTTTGAGTTGTTAGAGTAAAGCCACCTCATGAGTTGGTGAAAAATAATTTCTTCTACATTACATTTTAACTTAAAATCAATATTTTACTTGTCATGTATTGACATTCACCATTAAACATGCCAGTATCTTATCAACAGACTATTTTTCTTTTATCATCTAATCCTAAATGCAGTCATAGGTGGAGTAGTGGCTTTAGAGAGAGATGATGATAGAGGTCTTGGGGCTTTCTTGAATTTGTCTTGCTACAGTTTAACCTATTCTGTCATCGTGCAAATTTCAGGGATAACAAGAGCCTTGTACAAAATGAGCAGACTTTTGTCAATTATAATTGTGTATGTAGGCTTGCCATATTATGACATGTATACAAAGATATGTTTGAAAAGTGGTCTTTGAAATGTGTGACAAGTTACATTCATGATTTCACAACTTGAAAGTGGTAGTTTACAAGGAGCGCTTTGGAGGCTGCACAAAGCATGAGTGATAGTCCTGTTCTTCATCCTTTCATTAAACCAAATGACAGTTCCAACCCTACAGGGCTAAGTACCAGTCAGCTGCTTCATTACTTGGTTCTCTCCTGCAATTGTCCATGTATCCATACTGTTGTAAGAATAAAAGCCGGGGTTGATTACTGATATTACTTTGTCTTGGCTCTTAGAGAGAGGTCAGGCTCTGCAGTCAAGGAACGCAGTGATGAGACAAGTCACCTGGCTGTGGTGGCCTGTGGCCCCAGGCTAGAGGAGACCCTCACCATGTTGAAGTCTGCTGTTCTCCTCAGCAAAAAGCCTCTGCACTTTTACATCTTTTCTGAGGATGATCTACATGACAGCTTCAGAAATGCTGTAAGTGTCTCCTCCAACAACACCAGAACTTTCATGTACTTGTGTATTCCTTTTTTGGTTGTACAGAGTTTCTTAAAGCAATAGCCCAGTTATGACTAAATCTGTGTAAGTGATTTCTTATGCCATTGTCAACTGGCATATACAGAATCACAAGGCATTACTGAAAGAACAACTTGTGTTAAAATCTTACATGTGGATATTGTTGAGGTACAGTTTTTTGTTTGTGCTTATCTTTTCTTAAAGCTGGACTCATGGCCTGGGACAGTTCAGACCAAGTTTAACTTCACCATCTACCCCATCACTTTTCCCAAGGAGAATGCTAAGGAGTGGAAGAAGCTCTTCAAACCTTGCGCCTCTCAGAGGCTCTTCCTGCCAGTAGGTCTAGAGTCATCCTTAATGAAAATCACTTGGAACAATTACACATTTGCAAAATGTGCTCATACATTGTTGTTTTTTTGTTTTTGTTTTTTGTGGTCTGTTCTCCAGTTGATCCTAAAGGAGGTGGATTCTTTGCTCTATGTGGACACAGATATCCTTTTTCTGCAGCCAGTAGAGGACATCTGGGCCCTCCTTTCTCATTTCAATTCGAGCCACTTAGCTGCCATGGCTCCAGAGCATGAGGAGCCACGCATTGGCTGGTATAACCGTTTTGCTCGCCATCCTTACTATGGCAAGACAGGGATCAACTCAGGGGTCATGCTCATGAATATGACGCGCCTCAGGGAGAAATTTTTTAAGGTAAGATTTTTTTTTTTCTTGTGTAGTTTTTTGCAGTATGTTAACCACTTTCAGCTGTTGCTACGTGCTAAAAGTTACTTACTTGCCAATTTAATATACCAGTGTATCAGGATGGCCTTTATGACATTAAAATACAGAATATGGATAAGTTAGGCTCAGTGTTGATGCAACCAGAACTACACATTTAATTTAGGCCATGTCAGTGTTGTCAGTTTGTGTAGTCATTTGTTGTAGAGAGTAATCCTCATCTGTGGAGTAATATGATGTCATATTATCCAATCATTTTACGTTCAGTTAATGATTGAAACATTTAGAGATGTGTGAAATTTAGACATTGAAAAACAGTAGAGAGTGCTGAAGGAGGTTTCAGGAGTAGCTGTACCACCGAGATTGGCCAGCTGAGGTCACTCTTGTAATTCCTTTCTAAACCGTCACAATGAGCACACTCGATTGAGAGAGAAAACCGTTTCTTTGAGTTGATGTGAAGTGTTGACAAAGGGATTCATTTTCCAGAATTGCAGGTTTATGGTTTCCTGATGCGAAATGATATGACTGCTCTCTTGATTGCTGTATTTCTCCTTCTAGAATGACATGACAACAGTTGCACTGAAGTGGGAGGAAATTCTGATGCCCCTTCTCCAGAAGTATAAACTCAATATTACCTGGGGTGACCAGGACCTTCTGAATATCATATTTCACCATAACCCAGGTTTGTGCAACCACATACACAGCATTGTTTTATGTTCGTTCAGGACACAAACAAGGCTTCACTAAAGGCATTTGTTTTTTTGGACATTTACCATTAAATATTTACTTCAAACTAATATTTGAGGATTTGTAACAGGTTCTTATTGAATCCTTATCAACCCAATCATGTCTCTGTCTGTGTTACAGAAAGCATATATGTGTTCCCCTGCCAGTGGAACTACCGTCCAGACCACTGTATCTATGGCAGTAACTGTCAACAGGCTGAACGAGAAGGTGTCTTTATTCTCCATGGTAACAGGGGAGTGTACCACGATGACAAGCAGCCAGCGTTTCGAGCTGTCTACGCAGCCATCCAAAAGGTAGAGACAGCCTCTCTAACCAGAAATCTGTGGTTTCTCGGAGCCCCTATAGTAAAATGAAATAACTTGCCTTTCCTTATTTGTTACAATCGCCATGTCTCGCAAAAGGTTTCTGAATAGACTTCTTGGTGTTTATTTATTCTTCTTCTTTTTTGTTAAGATTGTTCCAGACACAGCCAACTGGAAAATTTAATGTGAGGAGAAGTAATGTTTGAAAGGCTTTGTTTATTCTAGTGAGGCCTGATCATTTTTATAGACTTTCTTTCTGGTGCCTCTGTTTCTTTAGAGGGCAGTTGTGTAGGTAGACCAGACTAGTCATTACATTATCAATAGGCACTCCAGGCCATTGCTTTTCTCTTATGGATGCTTCCGTCCGCCAGTGCTTGATCAATAGCCTGTTAAACATTTCCGTCATCCTGTCTTAGCTCTCCCAAACCAGACAAATCAGCCCCGCCCTGCTTCGACCACCGGAATGGTTGCTTGAGATGTTGTCAACTAAAAGACTGCACAGTTGTTTGTTGCAGAGTTGATATAATTATATAAATCATAGAAGGCAGTCATTCTAACATTTCTGTAGTATGCAGTCAATACCACCAGGACCAAGAATCATTTGACAAAAATAAATCTATTGAAAAACTGAATTTTTAGGCTGATTCTGTCCATGTTTATTACTGAATATGACAGTTACATAATAAGTTACAATTAAAAGACAACATTCATGCTTACTTAAAGGCAGGGTTCGTACAATGTATTGAAAGTTTTGAAAATGCTTAACTTTAACCGTTATGTTTTCAAGGTTAGGAATATGCTTGATTTCGAATATACTCCTTGAAAAATGATTGATTTTCAACATAATCTGGTGTTTCATCTGCACAGTCACTCATGTAAACCAAAAATCTTTTAATATTTGAAATGCAACGAACCTGTCATCATGTTTGTGTGTTGTCTCCTGGTATTTATAGTAACAATTTAGATGTGATGATAAAAGCTTAGAGAATCTGGAAATCTGGATTAGGTACCTTGAAAGTGCTTGAATTTTTTCTCTTAAAAAGCTGTACGAACCCTGTAAAGGATAAGGCTGTTTGTCCACAAATCCCATGAAAAGAGCAAAACCAACAATGTGCTAGTCCGTCTCTCAATACTTTTTAACTTCTCCAGCCTGTCTGCAGCACCCAGCCCCAAGTCCATTCCTTCATACTGAAAACGTATATCTTTAAAAACAATGAATAAATACTTTGTATTTTTAAAAAGACATTAATTTCCTAAGATACCTGGGCAGTGTAGTTTTTAGCAAATATTACTGGAGCAGGACTAAATAGTGTATTTGTTGGACTATTTTCTGCTGCCGACTTGGTGCTCTAGTTAGTATTCACAGTAGCAGGACGGTACTACAGTGCACATGGTCATCGTAATAAAGAAACGTGTCAGCCAGTGCAACTGTGTGGCTCATTGATGTGCTTTTAATAGTTTTTGGACAACAATGGAGGTCTATGGCACAAAGGAATAAGCTATATCAGAACTGGCACACACAATACTTGTTAGTAGGAGCAATTCATTGTTGATTTTGGTCTTTTCATTGCATTCGTTGACTAAGAAAAATATAGAATCACCACCCTCATCCTTTAATATCCTCCTCTTGGGTTTGTGCGTAGGCCTGATTTCACTTTGCTGGAACAGCTGGTGAGGTCTGGCTGTCTCTTTACTCCTTCTGTAAAATCCAAATATTTTCTGAATTGTAGCATCCTTAATTTGGTATGACACCATACAGAGCACTGCCAGTTCATCACTGGCACTTGAAAATGAAGACAGAAGTTGGATTAAAAAAGTATGACATCTGTCAAATTTACTCTTATTGTGTTTCAGCTTTTAGAGCTTAAAAGTCCAGTACACATCCGTCATCAGTGAGCAAGCAAGTCAGCCGGAGAACTCTCTCTCTCTCTCTCTCTCTCTCTCTCTCTCTCTCTCTCTCTCTCTCTCACTGCTGCACTGGCAGCTCGCCTTCGATCTGCTCTTGATTTCAGCACACCGGTCAACATGCAGGTAGCAATCGGGGGAGCAAGGGAAGCTTCATTAGCTGGTCTCCATCCATTACCGCCGCAGAGCCCAGCCTGGCCACTATCAGTGTGGGCAATGTTCTCAGCCATTAGGTAAACGAGCAGGCCTCATTATGGGGCACTCGGCCCTCATGCCTCCATCAGTCTCCCCAACAGCACAAACACACATACAGCATCCAAGACAGCACGTACCAGACTCCACCTGATTTTAGGAGTGCTGCGGTTTGTCATAAGTAAGCATAATATGTGTCCTGTATTGGGTAGCTGAATGAAAGATACTGGTCTTTGTAGTACAATTAGCTTATTAGAAAATAGCCTGGTCTAACTGAGGATCGTTTGTTGTTATAAACTATATTTTGTTGACTCTTTCATCAGTGCTTCCTGTTGCTCAAGCTCCTCAGGCCCCCTCCCACATTGTTCCCACTCAGTCCTTTGAGGATAGCATCTTGAAGCCTGGAGCAGGCAATTCTGTAGGAAACTCTCATTTCCATCCCACCAAGAGCTCCTTAGTCAGCCCAGCTCCCAAGGCAGGCTCTGGCTCAGCCAGCAGAGGAGCTTGCAATAAAGGGCACTACCATTACCCAGCCAAGCCCACAGAAGAGTTGTAAAATTTTTAGTGCTGATGCTAGTTTGAGACATCATGATGACTGCGTGGACAACGCACCAGCAGCATCCACATAAAAATCGATAGGAGGCTGTTAATGGTGCTTTATTGCCTGATCCACTGTATGAGAGATAATAAAGAAAGTGTGCTTTGAGTAACCTAATGCTTGGCCAAACTGGAGTCAAATGAGATGCTATAAAATAGTGATTTCTTTTTATTTACTAGAGCGGTAAAAGAATGGTGTACCTCAATATTAAAACAAAAGGCCTGCATTACATACTCCACGTACCTTATTTACAAACTGTATGTTAATATTAACTGGCTGAAGAGCTGGAAGTTTTTTCTTTTCTGTTCACTTGGTGACACAAAAGCATACAATAATGAAGCTTATCTGGAATGTTGCAGCTGTAGCTTTCAACAATGCTGTCCTTACAGAGTCCATTCGTGTATAGTAATAGATATTCATCACCCAAACACACTCTGAATTGACAGATATGAATCAAATGCAGAATGTTATTGTCTTGAACTGACAGTGATACATGTGGCACTTAATTCGTGTTATTTGAATGCAGTTCTTATTGTCCCCTCATGGCTGTCACAGGAGGCAATGTGTAAAAACACACACCTCTGCTGTGTGTTTTGAGTCATTTTTGAGTAATGTCGGGAGCTGAAATTAGAGTGGGTGCTGCCACCGGGGACACATAACCATGAATGTACAAAGCTGTAATAAAATCTGATCTTTATTCTGAAATCAGAAATCTAATACCTGCACATTTTTCTCTTCATCACAGTACCGGTTTGGTGAAAACATGGAGACCTCACTGCTTCGGCCGCTGGAAGAGTCGCTACAGACCACCACAACTACCTACTGTGGAAGAGCCAGTCACCTGTTTACGAAGAAGTTAAAACAGAGCATCATGTCTGTTCAACAAGATGTCACACAGAGAAGATGAGCAGGGCTGCAGTCTTAATATCATTCAATGATTAGTGTCTAATTTCTGTCTAGATGTAGAGACTTGGATTTAAGCACTCCTGTGGAGACAATGAGCTGGATGACAAACACTGAGCCACCATCTGTTTACAGACTGCATTCAAGACTATGGAAGAATGTGGAAGGATAATCTGTGGAACAGGTTATATCTTTCATTTTTAAGTGAAGCCAGTGTTTGTACATATCTGTCCAATGAACACACAACCAGGTCACAGATTTGACTTTGGACTTCATAGCTGACGAGAAGGAAACGTACTGTATTCCAGACAATCAGATTGTATTATTTTTTCATTTGGGGAAAGAACCTACAATCACTTCGTACAATTGTCTAAAGGCTTTGGGATAAAAGAAACGCAGCAGGGTACTTAAATATGCTGTTCTTATCGAGAGTATTTTATTAGAGTTGTTTTAATATAATTTTGCATTCATGTTTTTGTCACTGCAGTATATCATGGAAAAAGGTTGCCGTTTTTTTCAGTTGTTAGTTACACGGGAATTCTCTTTGCTCTCACTAAGAAGACTTTAACCTTATAGAATATGATCAGTATTTGTTGTTGTTGGACGTCTGTGACAGGAAGCACTTTCGGTTTCTACCTTAAAAATGTAATATGAGTCTATCATTTCATATACTCTGGTATGGGAGTTTTCAAAGCATTGTTTACTATACACTGTATTAGTATTTAAGCAATTTCTGTAACTTTACCAATATCAACAAGTTTCCTATAACTGGAACAATGTCATAGAGAGTTAGTGTCATGAAATCTGCTCCGAGACAGCTTTATCAACAATTTGCACTGTTGATTTGAGAAATTGAGGATTGTAATAACAAAATCATATCTGCGATTTTAATGTTTTACTGAAAAGACAGCATAGGCATTCAAATGTATATCAAATGAATGGGAAATAAATATTTTATTAAAATCAGGGATGTGATTTTTCCGGATTAATCCGATTTTATTCCTTTCCACAAGTATCCTATAGGATGTTTGTTTGCGTTCTGAACTCAACGTGCCAAATTCCACACCTGCGTATTGGGTACCCCAGTTGCACACGTGCTTAGTGGCACATTGTCAGTTGAATCGTCTTGACAAAAATATCGCCCCGACGCTGTTTCGGAGTGTATTAGTCAGGTGTGTCAAGATTATTCATTGTGTTATGGATATATATGTCTAAGATGCCATGTTGCTTGTTATTTCTGCTTTAATGTAGCTAAAAGTACTAGCTAGTGTTTGCTTATCTAATAAGTTAATAAGCTAGTTAACGTAACCAGCTATCAAAGTTAGTGATAGCGTTATCACAGTTAGTTCTAGATACATGCAGCACTATGTATGCATGGTTGCTTTTCAAGTAACATTAATCCTTATGATTAATGTGAATAACCACATTTAGATAATAGCTTGATTAAAGAGTTTACATGGTTCGATGTAACGTGATTTCCCCAATAACCCTGGGTTTACATCGGTTAATTGGATACTCGATTAGCTATTTTGTAGGGTTGGCAGTGAGGACAGCGCTTCCAGATTCGGCTCTATAGCGGATATTCTTGGTCATAATTCAAATTAAAAGTCCAAATAGAAAATGAAGAGAGATAATATTAAAAAGATTATTATTTTACTACACTACTAGGAATAATCAGGCCATAATTAAAATTAAAAGTCCAAATAGACAATTGAAAAAGCAAATTGAAAATGTAAAATGATAATGAAAACAGTTGCATTTAAAGTGCAAAAGCTTAAATGGAAATGCTTAAACTGAAAGCTTAAATTGTAAAGATGAAATTGAAAATGGCAATGGAAATAAAAGGGAAATATCAAACTCAAAATGGGAAATGGAAAAGCTTAAATATAAGGAAATCTATAATATATAAATATATGGAAATACTTAAAATAAAATCTTACATAGAAAAACTAAATTATTTATTTTGCATTTGCACTTAACCATTTGAATGTCTTGGGTCATACTTTACCATCCATTTGATAACTGTAGAACCGTCACCATTTTTTAAGGACGTGGGGGCGTTCTGTAAATTTTCCTGCTTTTTTGTCCTACATGCCTATAAAATGAATTCCTAATGGTGCCTATGATGCAGTATGGAGTATCTCTAAAATACCTATGCTTGTGATACAGTTGAATTGAAAAAGTCATGGCATTTTAATGTGACACAGCTCTAAAGTGTGTGATATGCTTTGGAATTTCCTTTTGTAGCTATAAAAGTAAATATTCAGTATTTTGAGCTGCAAATCATTTATATGGCGAGAACACCTAAAAGTATTGCCAAAAATGAAGGAATTAAAACAATGAAGTGTTTGTAATTAGACAAATTAATTCTGGTGTAATGAAATTATTTGACTGAAATTCCTTAAGGTTTCATTTGGAATGCTCAGTTCACATTTTATTTTGTCGTCTTATTAATTCTTTTGCATCAGCCATCGTAACCGCTTTGCATAAACTGTACTTGTTGCCCACTCACTCCACACAAAGACCAAGCATGAGCCATGTCCTAGAAGGCAGCAGCAAGCTGAAAATAGGAAATTAATGTATGAGTATGAAGACTTCAGAAAGTGTTGTTAGATGGCCAAAAAGGAGCTGACGTGTCTGGGTCAGTAGCCTCTGGCTCTTCATTTCACAGGCAGATTGACAGACGTGCCTGGAATAGGCAATAGATCTGCATGATGAATGTAAAATTGTTTCTATTCTAAGAAGCTGTTAGATATATCCATTTTTCTTGCAGAGAAATTACAAAGTGTGCAGTGAGTGGGGAAAACATTTCTGTAATTTTTGAAAGTTTTCCAAGTTACATCTAAAGCTCAGTTTTATGATGTAAAGCCAGTAGAAACCCAGCACAGCAGTGATTCTAAAAGATTAGCATATTAGGGAATTAATGGTTATATTGCATGGTAAGAAAATTAGCAATGACAGTAGGATTTTGTTGATTTAATTGGTAAAAGTTATGGTCAAACTGGTAGATCACTCCAAACTTACTCAGGGTTGTGATATGCTTCAGGCTATAGGGAAGGCGTATAAGTTAGCTGTGGTTCGTATTTTTAATAGAGAACCTCCAAGTACTACTTTTTCTACTCCCACTTACAATAGAGTCTTTATGGGTTAAGCGAGTACATATTTTGGTTTGCTGTGTTGATATAAAAATCCCTTCACAACAAACACTAGAGGTCAATTTATGTCTCCCATGAAGTGATTTGACATTCGCAGAGAAATGCTCAATGATATTATTGAATACCTTGAAGCACAACCCTTAGATGAGATATATGTTTACAACTTCGATATGCAAAGCACATTCAGTTTTTAGGGGGGAAAGGCTAATGCTGCTACTGCCTGGTTTCACTCCCCCTGAGTATAATGGTGATTGAGGTCTCATTCTCTTTCGGTCTAACAGGAACTGCCAATGGATTATTCATGTTATTGCTTGCACCACTTGGCCTCCGTAATGTTCAATAGCGATCTAAAGCCCAGGCATAAATTAAAACAGGCGGAGGCAAATGGCCCGACACAGAGCAAAAAGGGCCACAATTTCTAAATGTTGCACAGCTGGTATTTAAACCTGCGATAACTTTTTTTTTTTTATACCACTTGGTGAGAGTGAACACAGTAAAATTGTAAGCCGGAGAGCTAAACAATGAGCTGAAACTCGCTATAAAGCTCTGTAAAGCTGAGGGGAGCTGCAGATTCAGGTGATAATTCTCTGTAGGTTCATCACTACAAGCAACCCCTTTCACACTCACATTGTTTTCACATTGTCATTTGATATATTGTTATTACCCAAGACAGAAAGAGGCAGAAAGAGGAATATGTAATATATTTGTTATCTATAATTGAAGTCTATAACATTCCTTTTGAGATTTGAACGGGAAGAAAAAGCAGAAATGTACCCATAGAGTAATAAAGGCAAAACATGAGAGAAAACATCTTTGTTACTGAACTTTTGCCAAAGCTTCAGTTACTGTGCATGCCTTAAAACCAAAACAATCAGCTAAAAGGGGCTTCAAAGCCTTATTACAACTGTGGAGTTGGGTGATGATTTACTGTGTTTTCAGAGTTTAAGGAAGGCTTCATACATACATTACAGCTTGATATGTTTTGAAGACTGCCAGGAAGACAATTAAGATTAAATAAAAGGGCTGTTGAGGATTTCATAGATAAAACATATTACTCAATAAGTGTCGTGACAACACAGAAGTTTCACTCATCAAGGGTACTCCTAAAGAATGGCTGATCCTCAATCTGCTCATTTTGCAAGACGGCACTTCTGAGTGAGGATGAGACTGATGAGACCTGACAGTATATGCAGTATTTCTTGTCAGTTTGATAAACTGAATGAGGTGACAAACCAGAGTGGGGATGAGAGGAAAGTAAGAAGTTTATCACAGTTGAATGGACCAGGTAGGAAATCTGTTTTCCCCTTGTGCATCTATCTATCTCTCTGCTCCCTACCTTTCCTGCTGCAGAAGGATATCATTTAACTAGTGAACATTTTGATCAATAATACATTTGCCAGCACTGCTGAGATAGGTATAATTGTGCTGATATGTCAGGGTTTAAAACAATTAATGTAATTTATTGTTGAGCATTAACTATGCATGGATCCTTCAGTATCATGCTGAGAAGTGAATTTGCCACTGTAAGCAGAACAAGATGAGAAATATGTACATGGAAATGAAATTGCTAGTCCTGTGCCTGTAGTCAGAAAGTATGGGTATCATCTTGTCACTTTATTAATAGACTGTACCATAAATTTAGATTCTTCCTAATTTCAGTTACACTTTGTTGGCCACATCATACTCAAAATGACAATGCTAACGTGCTAATGTTTAGCAGGTGTAATGTTTTCATCTTAGTTTGCCATGTAAGCATGCAAACATTTGCTAATTAGCTCTAAACACAAAGTACAGCAGAGGCTGATGGAAATGTCATTAGATTTGTATTTGGTCATAAACACAAGTATTGGACAAATTAAAATTTTGGCCTGATGATAATGCTGGGGGACATGAATGTCTGTACTAAATTTCAGGGTAATCCATCCAGTAGTTGTCGAGCTATTTCACTCCAAACATGGGAACCATGAAAGTCTGCAAAAGTTTATGGCAATACATCCAATAGTTGTTGAGATATTTCAGTCTGGACCGTACAAGTGTTGGACCGATAACCTTGCCATCACTAGAGCCAGGCAGCTAGCTAACTAAAAAAAGGTTATTCCTGGATCTACTTTAATAAACTCGCAATTGCTATTCTAGCACATTATTTGAATTAATTCCTCAAAGAACAGAAGGTGAGCTAGATGTTTCAACAAATAATCCATACACCGGCTACCGAGGGCGGCGGCTCCTCTCCTCTCACTCAACAGCTATAAACAACAGCTCAAAGAGCTTCCACATTGACCCCAAGGGCTCTCGCCTCTGCTGCTATCACATACAAGATAGCATGGCATGTTTTATAGATGCATAACATTCAAACACAAAAATAAGGATGTTATTACTCTCATCCTTGTCTCACTCTTATATTGGCTTTTTATGGCCCAGTTGGAGCAAATGTCATTGAGATTGAGCATTCAAAATGCACAAGTAATACCATCTGTATTACCACTCATAAAAGAGGGCATCAATCACTTCAACTGACCTTTTTTTCCTCCAGATAAAGTGTCTCATCAATGAGCCACATCCCGGTGCCTGAGGGCTTAAAGACTATTGGTTGAAATCAATGCCATGCCAAGTATTGTTAGTGAACAATACGCCCCATGATTCAATACTCCACACTTTCTTGATTGCATTGTAGACTCCACTGACAAGCAGCATTAATGGGCCGAGCATGTGATTCATGGTAACTGACTGACTGCATGGACTATTATGGGCATAAACTTTCATGCACTAGCATGACAGCAGCATCAGTGGCTATAAATTGCCGGTGACTTGGCCAAATGCCAAGAATGTGTTGGTGTTGTCTGTTTGCATGCAAATTAATGTATGGTTATGTCTGTGTGTATCACTGTTGACTTTTGGGAGACATGCCAAAGACCTGGAGCTAGCTTCAGCTCACATTTTTGGTTTGTTTACTGAAGTTCTCCTCCTGTAGCTTATATGACTTTCTCTCACCACATTGACTTTCAATTTTAGTCTGTCATTTTCTGTTTTGACCCAAGTTGTTTTAATTGCTTAATAATTACAGTGAACTGAGCAAACTTTGTTCTGTACTCGTGTTTTTTGCACCAGTTGTCTTTTCAGTCCCTTGAGTCCTCAACCTCATATACTGTAGGTCATTTAATTGTCTTCCACGTGCATCCTTCCTTCACTGGCATTTCCTAATGAATCTATCGTCTCTAGGCCCACATACAGAGGTTGCTTCATTGACTATTGGAGCAGCTCGACCTGTGTGTGGAACCTTTAATTGTTTTTCCTGGAGTCTGACAACCGACAACACATGATGGATTTGCCACAGCATTTATCTCTGACACGGAAAAGGACAAGTCCTGTATACCTTGAAAAACATTCATTGTCAAATGAGAACTTCTGCAAAATGCAACTAAGTCAGTGCAAACAAATGTTTTAAAGGGTGGATTTACAAGCTTTGTTTTAGACCAGAGAAGTGTCTCTCATTTGGAGTTGAAAGTACATTCGAAGGAAATCCCCAGAGCTAAATGGGCTGTTCGACAAACTCCACAATTTACCACAAATCTCTCTCCACCTCATGAACTGTTGCCTGTGATGGAAGTGTTAAATGAGCTGGGGTTTCTGGAAAAACGTAGACATGCCCCTCATGTGAAACCTATTATAAAAACCTAATCTCAAGCTGATTTGGCATTCTTTCTCTTGCACTCTAAGGCATTTGTAACACTGAAATAGATTAATCAGACACATTACAGCAACAATGCAATTTAAGGTTACCAAGCTGCAAAATGCATAATGAGCTGTACGGTTTCAGCTAAGAAATACAGTACAAATTGCTCCAAGAAAGCCATTTTTCAGACCCCCTTGTTATATTCAAGGGCACTTTGACCACCAAAACACAGAGATGGTGCCTCATCAAAGCTCCTGTAAGTCATTATCATTATTTATGCATGCTTGGAGGAATGGAGGGCCTAACTTTTCAGTGATATGACTGATAGTAGATGACTGTAGATTACATGAAGATTTGATTGAATGTTCCTCGAGAAAACCTCATTCTGACTGAAGCAGATGTCATCTTGTAAAGTGAGCTACCTCAAATTAAAAGGCAATCCCTCACCTCTTCCTCACTTGGATTGTTGAGTTTTTACAGCAGCTGCTGTTTGACCATAATCCAGAAGTACTCTTTTACTCAATGTACCAGCACAACAAAATCAAAATCCTACTATTTAAAAGCAATAGATAGATAGATAGATAGATAGATAGATAGATAGATACTTTATTGATCCCGAAGGAAATTGAGGTTACCTAGACCTGGTCATCTGAGTCCAGCGAGCTTTGGCTGCCACCTGTTTCATGCCTCTGCTCATCTTCATAGATGGTCATTAGGCTCTTGGGTTTACGTTCTTCTCGGCCACCCCACGTAAAATCTCTGTCTCGCTCTCGGTCGCGGGAGGGCGACTAACTACTGGGTCTTCACCGGGGGCTGTGCTGCCTTCAGTAAAATGTATTTAAAGTATTAAAAGTAAAAATACTGCTTCTGCAGTATTAATGTCCCTGTAACTGATCCATTATTATATATGACATTATTTTACTGTTGTAGCTGGTTGAGGTGGAGCTAGTTTATATATACTACATATATTGGGTAGTGTAGTCCAGTGGTTCCCAACCTAGGGGTCAGGCCCCCTCCAAAGGGTCACAACATAAATCTGAGGGGTCATGAGATGATTAATGGAGTAGGGAAGAAGAAAAAGCCAAAAATGTTCAGCTCTGGGGTCTCAAGGCAAAAAGGTTGGGAGCCACTGGTTTAATCTTTAGCAATTAATTGTATAAAAGTAGCGTGTTTAAAGTATCATAAAATAGGAATACAAGTACCTCAATTTTGTACCATTCTTACTATTCGTACTTGAGTAAATGTACTTTCCACCACTGACATAAGCTCAGAATCACAGGTCAGAATTCAACCATCTGTTAGGACTCAATGCCAACTTGCTTCACCTAAAGACTCACCGGTATGTGAATTTGTTAGTCCACCATCTTGTTCTGAGCGGCATATTTTCTCATATTTTTCAAAGCCACCATGTTCTTGTGTCATAGTGTTATAGCCAGGGCAACTAAACTCAACTGGCTCCCTCATTAATTTGCAATTTGATAATAAAATTGCTTTTTGTCCATAAAACATCATTTCAACAATAATATTAAGCAGCCATCACAGAAAAGTCAGAGGACTTTAAAATGGAGCGATCATTACTGTGTCAGGGAAATTAACAGGAAGAGAGGAGACACTGCCTTTATTTAAAAAGATCCATCAAGTCCATCATGACTAGAGAATAACCAGATTTCAATTAGAGGGGAAAATCTTTATTGTCATGGGACCCAGAGCAAGTCACTGGTATGTGCCTTAAGGGTCTGACTTCACTCTATTTCATTATCTCCCTCCTGCATACATGGATTTCCTTTCACCTTTACCCGGCAGCCATTCAATGTTCAATGTTTACTCAATATTCTGCCTATAAAGGTTTTCAAGAGAAATCAATTGAAGTGCTGTGATGTGGAGTCAATTCTAAATTGTTACATCAAGTAAAACATTTACACTTGCTGCTCTGAGTTTTTATAAATTGATTACTTTTGTTTCCAGTAACACCCTTTATGTATATAATGTAAATGTGTTACTTGAAATTATAATTTCATCTGAGAGATAGTTTAACATGACGAGGCACTATTTGACATAAAACCAACAATTTATGATCAATTATTTGTGCTTGGCCTCATTCTATACATATGGGAGGAAGTAGTATGAACAAATGTATGCAGAATGTAGGTAACATTTGACGTATAGAGATTGGATTTATTTTGCAGGAGGGTTGCAACTATAGAACATGTGAATGACAATTTAATAAGAAGATTAAATTCTAATACTGTTTGCAGATCACCGAGGTCTGCGGTGTGACATTGGAGGATAATCTAGGAAGCTTCTCAAATGATTATCTCACCAACACACAAACGCTGCTGTAATAATCCTTCGTGCCATTATTGTGACTGAGAATATACAGTATAATAAGGTGTTTAAACACCAGTTGATGTACTGTTGGAATACCTCATACACAGGCTAATTGATGTCATGCTAAATGGCCAAAGAGCCACAGGACCAAAAAGCAGCATCACTCAGGTTGAGTGTGTAGGAATGTGGTTATTCCACCAAGTCCTAGCAAAAAATGCCCATCACTATTAGAAATGTTGAATAAAATGTTTGAATTATTATCTGTCAATCATAAATTAAGTATGATCCCGGGACTGGCAGGATAAAGTGAT
Source organism: Maccullochella peelii (assembly GCA_002120245.1). Classification (NCBI taxonomy): domain Eukaryota; kingdom Metazoa; phylum Chordata; class Actinopteri; order Centrarchiformes; family Percichthyidae; genus Maccullochella; species Maccullochella peelii. Next base: position 81,690 of record LKNJ01001210.1, on the reverse strand, counting down.
AGAGCAGCGCTTGCCCCTCCCTCATTTCCACCGCTGAGGTGCTCTTGAGCAAAGCCCTCGGCCTCCAACTGCTCCACTGGAGCTGCTCAGTGGCCAACAGATTAGACTGTGGCTGTATGGCTTTCAGCTCTTGGAAGAAGTTTTCAGTGTCTGTTGACCTCACCTCTGGAGAACCTGAGGGCGTCAGAAGATGTCAAGAAGTACAAAACTTCAAGACTTAACTTTTCAGCTGAGCATTTACATAGTGAATCCAATCCAAATACACCTTACACCATTTTTCTGATGACTACAATGTTATCTTGTTTGGGATCTGTTTTTCTGCGACTCTGCAAAACAAGTGGGCATAGAAAAGGAATATATAAATAATCTTTTTTTTCCCTGTATTTTATTTTGGATGTCTGATTTCTCTGTTTAATGTGCATTGCAACTGTGCATGAAAGGTGGTACATACTGTAAATGCAGCTCACCAGTCTCACTGCCAATCTGTAATACGAGAAGACACCAAATCACTGGGACAAAGAGTTCTGTTTCACCAAGAATACTCAGAAGAGAACTACTTTTTGCTGAAGAAAATTCAAAGCTAGAATTGTTCAAAAAAATTCAAGAGTCTGGACTAAAAGGGGTGCACTTGTTGACAGGTGCTGTCTCATAGTGGTGACACTGATGGCTCTGTGGCAGCAAAAAAACAATTCTATTGGCAAGAACTTTCTTATGATCCCTCCCATCTAATTATTCTCCTGAGCGGACTGCAGATGGATTGAAATTGCAATGTGACCTTAGTTTATATCTCTGAGATTCAGGGTGAAAACCTCAAAACTATATTTTTATGTACTAATTTAATTCTTATACTAGCTTAGAGGCTTTTACTGATTTCCACTTGGCTTTCCATGTGCTGCATAATGTTTTAAATAATATTGTGCCGTCAGGAAGAAAATATCATCCTTTTAGGAGAACAGGCGAAATAAGCTTCTGCTTTACATAGCTTTTTCATTTTTTGCCTCGTAGGAAATTTAGCAAGGTAAGTTGTTTTTAGTGTGTTTGGCACAGCTGTTGTAGTGATACCATTGTGTGGTGGTTAGTTTGTGCAAAGCTGATTAGAGTGCACACAGAAATTTAGCTACATTTAGTGTTATGAGTTCGAGCGGCTGCTGTTTGCATTGAGATGAGGAGTAAACAACTGATCTTCCTAGCTTGTAAATAATGTTTGAGAACCTGCACAAGATTGGCCACATGATCATTCTCCAAACAAACCAGTAATGGATACAATGTGCAGTTGAAAAGTTGTTCTCATTCTCTGTTCTAATTAGAAGATGGGCCTTTATAAATCAAGTGCAAATTCATTGAAATTCAGATTAAAGATGTAGACATCACCTTCCAGGTGCCAGCCTAGACGGGCTTGTCATGCATTATGAAATGATGGCACTCTCACTGATTATGTATCATAATACAGCAGCGTTTTTTTGTAATGCTTTCTGCTGCAGTCTTTCCCGCTTTGCATTCTAATAAACAGCACTTTTGAGCACCAGAGCAGAAAGTCATAAAAGCATCATTTGGCTTCATGCTACCACTTTGAATAACCTTTCATGCCACTGCACTCTCCTTTAATTTCATTAGAAAATGTGTAAATGCAAGGAGATGGGAAATAGAACAACACAGCAGGACTATCTACATAACATCCTCGTGCTTTTGATCAAATTCAAATCAGTGTGTGCCCTCCTCAGCAACAGATACAGGTCTAAATCATCACACATTCATCTCAAGCTATTCAGGGTTCTATCCAAATTCTTAATTCAATTAACATTCTGGAGAGATGATGCCTTCTCCTAATCATAATTATATGGTCTGGCATTTATATGGCTTGCCCACAAAGAGCACTGTCCCATTTAATCTTCCACAGCACTTTGTGATATTTCCCTAACTCCACATGATAGCTGTAATGGTACTCCACACAAGTTAAGAGCAATCATTCAGCTGATATAATATGATTGCTTTCCATCAGCTAGGCTAAAGGTGTGAAATGCAGAGAACACATGGCTGAAGTGAAGCCAGTGATAGACATAGTTGGAAGATAATAAACAGTGGGGGCTTTATTATTATGTTAAACCTTGAGTGACATGTATTTTTCTCTGTATTTCTTACACTTGCATTATTCATGAAACCACAAATGACAAGCTTGAGAGCACAATCTTACATAAAGAGAGGGGATATAATCATGAGCAAATTGAGTTTATACAGTTATAATTAACTGAAAATGATGAGTGGTAGTTTCTCTTGGCATAAAACTGCATTCTCTTGACTATATACGTTCAGCTGTGGACCCCTCTGCCCACTCACTTTGTGCAATTTTGTGGTGGAGGAAAAGAGGAGCCACATATTGTAAGACCTCTACTTTACCCATGTTGCATTCTAGGAATTTACCAATCTTGCCACAATGACTAAAAGCTATAATCCCTTTTTAAATATTTAAAATACTATTATTTTAGTCGCTGTTATGACAGGGTTGGTTTACAGAAACCACTCCTCTCTTCTCAATTGTCGGGCTGTGTCATTATTATTCAGGTGTTGGTGTCCCAGGAGAAATCCTCCCATCAGAGGATGCATCTCCTGCTTTTCCCCACATACTCCTCCATTATACAGAGAATACAAATAACAAACACTATCTCTCCCTCTGTTTTGTTTCTGGCCACTCTTGCAGTCTGTGACAACAGCATGCATAGTTGTTGAATAGAAAGCCTCCTCTGTTATTGTGGAACGACAGCACCTTGGGTAGCACAGCCAATCTTTCTCAGTGAATCACTGTGATCACAGTGCAAGCCATCAGATGGAAGGTACAGGAAGGGTAGGTTATTTCCCAGCTGTGTGAAGTCATTGGCTACATTTACATGCATATTCAAATATGTGATTATAATGTGACCAAGGCAATAATACACAGTAATAAACAGTAATGCCCTATTGCAATAATGCAATACAGCAAACTTTGAGCAGCTGCTTCATCTCACTGTTGTTATTATGCAGAGAAAATGCCATTGACCGACCAAATAACATGAACGTGAATAAATAAAGAGAATATTTATTGAACTGATAATGTTACACAGCACTGTCGTTGTTAACTGACAAACGCTCATCTTTCAGCTTAAAAATCTGTACTTGAAAACTTGAAAAAGTTATTGGAAAGCACTGAAGGCTGCTATTATAGAACTAAAAGAAACTCTAATCCATACACTCTTACTTCAAGTTTCATTCATGTTATCGTAAAGCAAAAGGTTGGCAATATTCAATATTTTTCTTACTGTCAACAAATCCCATTAAAAGACCAAAACCATCAATGATTAGTACTTTCCAACTTCTCCTGCCTGTCTGTGACCTCCAGCCCTAAGCCTGTTTGTTCCTACTGAAGACGTGAATCTTTAAAAACAGGTCACAAATATATATTTAAAAAAGGCGAAATACTTTCCAAAAGCAGCTGAGCACCGCAGTTTTTATTTGTTGGGGGCTATTTTCATATGTGGATTAATACTATTTGGTACTCTAAAAGGTATCTACAGCAGCAGTGTGTACAGTGTGTGGAATTGCTTCAAAATGAACTACAGAGCCATGTTCCTGACAATGAAAGACCATGGCACTCAGTGTAACGGTGTGACTCATTGATAGGTTTTAACAACAGTGGAGCTCTATGGCGCAGAGGAATAAGTTGCTGTATATCAGGTTTTGGCTACACAGACAAAGTCTTATTATTTAAATGAGTGGAAAGTGACCTTAGACAGGTCACCTGTCCATCAAAAGGGCTAACACAAATTGGCAGACAAGCACACTTTATACCTGTGGGAGTGTGCTGTGCCAGTGCAAACTTTTATAATTGAAAATTGTTCATATCCATTTCATTTGCTGTAATCTGCATGGCATTTTACAGTCAAATCCACTATAGTTCTTTGTCCTCAACTGAAATGTCCAAGGTTTCAACAACAGACATTTTGCTGCAATAAAATCCTTTCACCTCCCCATCTCTTTAGCCCACTATTAATCAATAAAAAATAGTTCCTTGCAGCAGAAAGCAAAGTCAAGTGCTAAACTTCTGACTTAAAATGCCCTTTTTTTCTCTTGTCAGTGTATTCAGCAAGTGCTACAAACATTCAAAGTAGAGATAGGAAACAGTTATCTCTGTACAAAATGCCTCCAAGCCAGAAAACCTTTTGTACTTCTTTTGTACTCTCAGTGTTGCTCTCTCTCAGTCATGCTCCAATGGGGATAGAAGCGTGGTGAATGAATTTTAAAAAATCTCAACAGGAGACAAAACTGACATATTAAAGACAGAACCATTTAACGGCTACGTGGAATATCTGGGGAGAATGTGCATAAAACAATGAAGCCGCGAGCAAATGGCTCTCCTGAAAAGGGATACAGCATACAGAGTTTGAGTATATTCACAGAGTCTTCTACTACAACATTTAGCACACAACACTGACTTTTAATTCCCTTGGCAATGAATACTGCAGCTAACTGAGCTACTGGAAACCTACAGACCACATTCTAAATAGAGGACATTGAAAGCTACTGGACGAATAATACTTTTATTACTAGACTTTAATCCAATTTAAAATTTCTGAAATATTAATTTTGTTTTTCATGTGGTGACTTAATGATCACAGCAATAGTAAAATATTTACCAGCACATGTCAAATTTTGTGAGCAAATGGCCAATTAACAGAAAAGTATTTTATTAACTGACTACAAAATCAGATTGATTGATTTCCCCAAGACCACACAGTGAAGCAAAGTCCAGCCTCACGTTGAGACTGCTAAATGTAACAAAACATTTTTTTATTTTATTAAATACTTTGTTGATTGATGACAATTCAGTTAGCAGAAACACATTTTCCTTTCCTTTCCTGAGTACATATATTTATTTTAAGTTTAAAAGGCATATGATCTCCCAAAGATTGAAATGGCTTTCTGATGGCGAGTATGAGAGAGAGTATGTTTTGGCACAACCTACTCTCGGCTTAGTGAACATTAATAGTATTGTCAGAAAACACTGATATGTTCTCTCTGTGGACCCTATTTGAAGTAACTGATCGTCAATCATATATACAGAATATGTATATACATATACACTCAGTTGCCACTCCACCAGGCATACCTGTACAATCTATTGCAATTCAATCAACAGGTTTACCATAAAGTCTACCTTTACAAAGTTTATAATGTTCAGCTTTTGGTGACATTGACAAAAATGTGTAAATTCAATTATATGTTTATCACTGAGGTCATAGGTAGTGGTATTGCACTGGACTACATTATACTGAGAGGTGTTACAATTTTTTTGTGCTGGGCATAATATTAGAAACACCTCTCAATATAATGCAATCCAGTACAACTCCACTTACTATGACATCAATGCTAAAACATTTGAATTGAATATAATTATATCATAATGTCATAGAAGTAAACACTTGCATTAGATTGTACAGGCGTACCTAAGAAAATGGCCACTGAGTGTGAACAAATATAAATATATGTACTATTTATATAATTGTTCAGACATCCATTTTGCCACACTCAGATATAGCTGATGAACTCATGGAAAACGTCTTCCAACTACTTGATGAGTTGATTGAAAACATCTGCCTTTCATTAACCTTCTTCTGATTGACCAGTTGCTGCTGATTGTCTATATGCCAATTTATGCCAATAGAGTTGTAGATAAGTGTAGTCAAGTTGTAGTCAGTAAATTGTGATGCCAATGTCAATTGTCTTATGACTTTAATTGTAAGAAAAAAAGATTTACTCCTTTTCTTTGTCAAATAACAGGAATCTTCTGTGTTATTTTCGCTGCCAAATCTTCCCCATTTTTCATCGAGTTTCCTCCAATGAGTGAAACAGCGCCCCTCTGGGTTGTAATGGACTGTAAATGTCATTGCAACCTTACCGACGTGTTGTTGGCATCCTCAGATTAAAATAGCAAGAATCAAACAATTAGATATGGTCACTGTGATGCCTCAATGAAACTGTGAATGGCCAGTTTTCTAGAAAAGAAACTCTTAAGTAAATTGTAAAACGTTAGTCAGTCTGTGGCCTCACAACAAACAATAGAAAGTTTAATAACATCATTTAAATTAAACAACCCACAGAGTTCGTTAGCTTGTTTTCCAGTGTTGCTAATGATATCAGCTAAGGCTAGTTAGCTAGCAGAGATGGCGAGAGATGAAGAGGAGTTCTGCCAAGAAACAAAGCAAATAACCATGGCAGCAACAAGTGCAGAGGGACTTGCATAACATGGATGGACAACATCTCAAAAGAAAAGAAAATGGGCCTGGCGTCAAATAACGTGAGTCAAATACACTATATGTTTGTAAGTTGTATATATGTCTCTTTGCTGGCTTGTTTCTTTCCTGATAGTTACAGTAAATGTCTCTCCTTGCCTGCCTGTGTGCTGTCCTTGCTGCACTCTTGTTGATGTTATGGAAGTCATACGTATTATATCTTGTTTGCCACTGTTGTGTTATGGCATACTGTCTACACAGACAGACACAGTTGCAGGGACAGAGTCTGGTCTTAAATAATTTGGAATTTGTCCAGTTTGGTCGTTGACTGTGTGGTATTAGTGAAAGCCTTTGCAGACTGTCAACTAGATTGCTTGTGAGAAGGTCTTTATTCTTGATTGTTTTTAAGCTCTGCAGTATAGTGAGCCATAAGCTTGACTTTCTAGAATACTGTCTCATAGGCTATCCTCTGCTTGCCAACCATATAAGAGTGTGTAAATCATGTATTTGATACATGCATTGATACTGTTTGATGTGAACATAAACGTTTAGATTTGTGAATGTTTTAATGTTCAGTCTTTTCAGTATTCACTACTGATCTGTATCTGTGTCAGAGTATAAGCTTTGTGGGAGCGTATGTATTTTTGTACGCTAAGAAAATACATTTAAAAAAAGTGTGCAAGTCATGTATCTATGATATGTGCCCTCTCTGATTTGGCTTGTGAACCACTCCTCCACTTATAAAAAATAAGCACTTAATTTGAGTTAATTTAACTGGCCCCTCTAAAAGAACATTCACGTTTATTTTAGCTTTTTAATTTATGAAAGAACCAAAAGAATTCTGCCCACTGTCGATCACTTGTTGTACTCAATTTATTTACAACGTTTTGGTCCTTAGATATTCATCAGGTAAAGTTTTTGATCTGATGCGCCTGTCTATAAGACTTCCTTGTGTGCAAGAACTTTGCAGTAATTATTACCGGCTGAGTTTTTTAACTCTTATTTTATTTTTTTCTCACCTTTTGTGAGTTCTTTGGCAGCTCTTTGGCATTTCTTTTCTATGCAAGGTCTATTTACTTTGTCAGCATGCACCAATACAATGCTTTTTAACATTACGTTTTTAACATTAGTCCTTACTTTTAATAGAATAAACACTTCAGTCTTTACCACAGTAATTCACTTCCTGATAAACATTTGCACATGAGGTCAGAATAATTATTCTTAGGGGAGTTGGGTAAGAGGAATTAATCAGAAGACCAATCACCAAGCTTTCTAAACTCAGCCAGAGCGCTTGAATTGAGATGCTGTTGAACTGATGTTTTGAATACCTGAGCTACTTCTCAGAAAAATTAACTTAATTCGATCTGTGGAGATTAACTGGGATTAATGTTCAATTGCCCTTGGGTTTCTGCAATTTTATCAAATTGGAAAACTCAAGACAAGCAAACAGAAATTTTAGTCAAGATGATTCCAATGTTTTGTTTAAGATGATCTGACATCATTTAGGTTAATCTTAAAGATTGTGAAGATGGAGTAGCTAATTGTGTCATTTTGTAAGTTTCTGAGAAGGTGAAAACGTTTTGTTTAGAGGCTGGTTGATAAATGTTTCTTAAGCAAATAGTCTACAATCGTCTTAATTTATAGGAATATTTAGCCTTTTACCCGTGTTGTGGATTAATTAGACAAATTAGACAAAACATTTCAGCAGTATAGAGGAAATCAATTTTCTCCATTTTGAGAACAGTAATTACCCTCTTGCTTAGATAAGTTTATATTCCCCAGACTTTAACTTCAATTGAATCACAACAACATGGAGGTCAAAAGGTTAAAGCCTCATATTGATTGGAAAGGTAATTAACTTGAATGAGTGATGACAAGTACCTTAACCAACAACAGACATGCTCAGATGTGAAAACTCTTTTTAGAATTATTTTACCAGAAAATGAAAGAGAACTGTGGATAATGGACAGACAGATGGTCAAACATGAATATCCAGTAATCACAAATCACACATCAGGTGTTTCCTCTTGACAAATGAGCATCTAAGGCTCAGAGTAACCTCTTCACATAGCAAATCATCTCAGGAGTAAGTTGTGTGTTTCTTTCATCCAGGTGTAACATTTATTCAGTGTTTTCTGTCCTCAATAACTCACCAAAACAGCTTTTCAAATCCCCTGAATGGCTTCTGAAATTTAGAGTGAAGCACTCGCAGAAAGAGACCTCTCTTTCATCTCGCCAGGCAGTTAAATTAACTCCCATTTACTCTAACACAGCCAAATTCTCCTCATAACATTTTTTTTTTTACTTCATCTCATTTTAATTTCTTTTTATCACTGACTCACCCTTTTGTCCACTGTTCACCAAAGACTTGTTGCTGATTCTGGATTTTTGTTGCTGGTTTTGGTCAGGTCTCTGACATTATTGATTTCAGTTGTTTCTGGTTTCAAAGGACAGACATCTAGACAGGTGTGCACATGTACACCCAGTTGCCAGTTTATTAGGTCCAGCTAGCTAAAACTAATGCTGTGTAACACAACAGTTCTGCAATAAATCCTCCCTTCATGAAGGTTATAATATTCAGTTTTTTGTTGAAACTGTTTTAGAGATGTGTTGATACAACTGTATGGTCATTTTGGATGGTGTAGTTTGTGGGGCTGTCGAATTGTATTGTGTTATACTAACTGGTGTTTCTATTATTTTGTCCACCCCATTTGAATCAGCAGGACTGTTGTATTAGACTGCGTTAGTTTTGGCCAACGTTTGAGCTTCAGTGAGATAACAATTATTAATTCTACACCATTCTGTATTGTACTTTATTGTAGTTAACGATTAACTATAATACTATATATAAATATTACTATATAAATATTTTACACTAAAAGAAATTCCATTTCATTTCTGATTTCGCCATTTACGAGGCATCTGAATTTAAGATAGAAAAATGTCCTAGTCTGTAGTTCATATTTTCACTGAACGCAGAAATGATGATGTGAAGTTTACCTCTCAGTCACCACTATTCCCATGATTACCTGGTAACTGAATTCCGATTTTGTCAGACAAAAGTGCAGTTGTTGTTGTTTTGTTGTTGACAGTTTGACAATTGTGTGAGTATTTAAGGTAATGAGGGCCTGTATGACCTTATGGGCAGAGCATGCCATTAGTAATGCTGGAGTTACGGATTTGTGTCCATTTGAGGCCAGTCATACTACAATTATGTCCTAACAGTATATGTCATATTATCCAAAATATAACAATGTCCACTAAATGGCACACAGTGACAAGGCTGTCCGGGGGTATGTGTGTGTTTAATGACTTTAAAACATGTTATAGTGAAAAACATATTCTGGCCAAAAAGACTAAGGACCAAGAATTAAATCAGCAAGCGTTGTGCTAAGCATGGAACTGGTAATTTTATACACCTTGTATTTAGTGCATCACAGCAGACGTGCTTGCCTAGTATTGTTGGATCTCACCGATGATCAGTTAGACCACATAAGAAGGGGTCCACGATCGTTTAGACGCCTGCTTCTGACTTAGCTGACATATCGGAAAAACAACAGGTAGGACTCCAATTACTCCTCTCGGCAATAAAACAACCTTTAACCTATTAAGTTCACCTCATAATGCCCACGGACAGAGGTAGAACAAAATCAGCTAGCAATTTGCATTTAGATTGTGCTTCCATACTAAAGTACGTGAATGAGCTTACCATGGAAAGAGCTAATCCAACCTCTACGTTTCAGCCTAAGTAACATCTCTGTAGAAGGCCGTGGAAGAAGGCTCCTGTGCTGGCAGACCCTCCGGTTGTAAACACTCAAGCAAATGTTTGCCAGATCCAAGGCCTGAATTAATTGATTAAAATATTTTGCCAGTGGGGCAATACATAGCATAGCATTTTCTTAAATTAATCAAATGAATATTTATTAAGGTCTGCTACTGGATAGAAATTAAAAAAACTATTTATACATAATTGCCATGTTTTTACTGCAGTTGAGAGATTACATTTGGTGAGGCAGGAAATTTCAATGGGGAAATTTAAAGCATTTTCAAACTTTATGACTCAACCCACTCTGTAATTCATATTGAGCTGCTTTACTTCAGTCCCGTATGACTCGTCGTGCTTCTTTGGTGTAGATAAACTGCTTTACTGTGTCTGAAAACAGAAGTAGATTATAGTGCTGCAGATGAGATAAGAACTCTTTCATTGTTTCTATGTCACGGGTCCATTCTGTCCCGCTAGGAGGTGTGACTCCTTTTGTTAAATGTATTGATGAAAGCAGCTCTGGCAATCAAGTCGCATGGACCTGGCCATTCATTTTCATTAACTACTCGTATTTCTGTAGGCTTCACAGGGATGGAGAGGAGCAGACCATCTGTGAGGCTCACAGTGGAATCATCAGTCCTACCATTGGAAGGATTACCACTCAGTTTATAGGCCAACGCTCGGCTCTGCTCATTTTATCTGATGCATGGCTCTTCCAATACACAGTTATATCAAAGCAGCGAGAGTTTGTTGTTGTGCGAGTCTCCGATTATCAAAACCTTCATATTACCATATTTACTTAAGCACACCTACCTGGATGTCAGATGTGTCTTGGTTATTGTCCGAGCTTTATTGCGCTGCCTATCTCTCTCATTACATTCTGATATCGGAGTCATTTGACAGAGAATGCATTTGGAAAAGATTTGCTTCTTACAGACAATGGCGCTCCTGCATATTCTACTTCATACACGTGTTCCCTGCTCTTTTCGCCTCCTGGGTCTTCTGAATATGAATAGACAGGTTGAATGAAATGATGATATCTGTGAATAGCGTCTGTGTCTGAGGGCCGCGGCTGACAATAAATGATAGCGTATCCCCCCATCAAAAGGCTCATTATTCCAGACAATTTCAGTACATTCATTATTTTCAGTGTTTCTTCATCCCCCGCTTATTCCTTGTGTAAAGGGTATTGTTTGGCTGTCTTGCAGTAGGTAAAAATAGTGGCAGATCTATTCATGAGGGCCTTAATATTTTTCTTTTATCCACTGTCAACAGACCCAGTTCAGAGTCTTGCTAATGGGATAATGGTGTTGTTATAAGGCCTACCCCACACGGTAGTTTTTCTGTATCATTCTCACAGAGATTGAATAACAACATGAGAAGTTCATTATCAATGCTCCATGCAAGGCATATTTATCTGTAAAATCCGAAAGAAGCCCAACTGTGTATAGATGCCCTTAGTGAGCTATGAGGTGCACATTACAATATGCTGTAAATACACATTTTCTATATCTTAAAAGGAATTTAGTAATATTGATAAATAAATGTTTGCCTGTTATTTTGTGAGAACACGCCTATGTGATATTGTGATGGACACTTTTGATGGGCACTTATTACATTTTCTCAGCAGCTACAACACTGCTGTGCAGTCAATATTGAAAGCTGAATAGCTAATGCCTCCCAGACAGTCACCTTAAGGTCTAGATATTTATGATGTAAAATGGTAAGTAAATAGAGCATTTACTATTATGACAGGTTACGTATCACAAATTAATTACATTAAAACTCCTCTGTTATGATTCATTGTGACAGGTTTACACACTTAATGAACCATTTGGAAACTGAGCAACAACTTGTACGCTCTGCACATTATTCATAGGCATACAGATATAAAACTTGCAAGCTGCATGTATTTCATGTGAATATGAAATGAAATATATGTAAATGAAAATACAATGTTAAAATTATGTATTTTCACATACGATAATATATAGTTAGTACAATCTCACCCATCTTTTCTCTGAGATGTGGTGTTGGAGATCGCTGTAAAGTCTGTTCAAAGTCTGTAACATCACTCAAATTTGCATATTGATAGGAGTGCTGATTATCCTTGTGTACTGTTTTGTATTGACAGTAGCATGTTACATCACAAGCCTAGTCAGCAGGCAATGCCTTAATAACTCCTCCCTGAGCTTCTTACCTCAAGTAATGCTTGATTAACAAATCTCAATCCATTATGCCTTTTCAAAAGCCTGATTTAATTATGCATTTATTCATCAAAATAGCAGGCTAATGATAAACAAAACTAATTAATGCAATGAGGAAAAATCAATTGACAAGTGGTTGAAATAATTTTGAAACGTGCCATATAAATCAAGACCATGTGTCAAAAACATTTTATTAAATTGTGGGCATGTGTTAATAATTTGTTTCAACAAATGATAAAATTAAGTGCACAAATTACCAGTTTTGGTTGATTAATATTTCAAATCTGATCTGCATATTTGACAGATTTTACAATGCTAAACCAAATTAAAAGAAACTGTCAGGAACACCCCTGTCAAAATTAAATCACCATGTATGAATGCTAATACAGTTTCATTTCGTGGTACAGGTTATGTTCTCTGTATTGCCCCTACCATTAAGCCAAGCAGCATTCAGATTCAGTCAGAAGATTCAGTGAAAACTGTGTTTGAATTCCCCAGAGATCAGAACAGAACCCTGCAGTCACATATCATTGAGATATGGAATATACATACTGCAGGAGAGATGCTGCGATATTATAGTTAATAAGAAACCAGACAGGAGGAGACTGGAGGCTGGTGGTGGAGGGAGAAATGAACACAGGCACAAACGGCTGTATATGGGAGGAGGTGTACGCAGCTTAAACAGTAACTGCAATGTGTAGCTGTATAGGCAGTAAGCAACAACATGTAGCAGTGTAGACACAAGAAGAATTTCCTAATTAAATGTTAAGGCATCAAACATGACTGGAGATTGTTGGGGTCAGTTGATTGTCACCTGATGTGTTGTGCATGACTTAATGAACTAATCACTACTAATTACAACTGTACTATAGGCATGTTATTAAAACAAAGTAATCTGGGGGAGATTCTTGAATATCTTAAAGTAGAATCAGTATGCTCAATAATCAGTATACGTAACAGGTGTGTGTAAAAACAGATAATTGACTGTAACGATAAACCTCATGTCCGTGATCACTCTGACCCACTGTGCAAACTTAATTTCCCACATCCATGTGGCACGTGCAGAATGAATTTCAAAATAAGAGATTCAATACACACAGGCCACATTTCCCAGGATTCTCCATCTGCTGTGAGGTTGTTTGTGGAGCTGCTGAGGCCCCATGTATAATTCTGACAGGTGCCTTTCCCCATCCCACGTGCAGCTGCCAATGAGACTGTCAGCAAACAAAAGAGGAGTTGGCATATAAGAAAGAACAGCTGGTGAGTGCTAATATACAGGCCCACTGAACTGCCAAGGCCTCTGTAGTACACATATGTACTCCCAGAGACATGCGCAACCTCAGATTTCAGCCCCTCCAGGACCTCCAGACAGCCTTGCTGTCTTAATCCTAAATCTGGGTTCATACAGCCACCACCTGTGTTGCCATACTTTCAACAAAAGGCCGATTTTAGGTAAAACATACAGCTACAGCTAACATGTAATTGTGATTGTGAATTGGATGTTGAGGGGCAGAATGAGGCAATTCTTCTGCAGCCACATTTTGAAAAATGAGGAAACAAACTGTGATCAATAAGACCTAATGTTCCTAGTTGTGGAGAAGCATGTTAACAGTGAATCATTTCTGGCGGTGATGTGGTATTAGATTTTTGGTTAATAAGTACAATGTTCAGTTACTGAAATGGTGCATTATTGTAATGTATTCACTGTTTTATAGCAGTATTTCTTTTTCTTTTTACCACTTGCACTGGCAGTGGGACATATTGTCACCATATAAAGTTAATATGACGAATGTGTTAGCAAACAGTTTATTTACACATTCAGCAGAGCAACATTAGCATTCATATGGGGCCATGTTTTTCCAATATTCACTCACCTTGTACCTGGCTCTGTAGCAAAGATACTTTACTATGTTCACTAGCTAGTCGCTAACTTTGTCTGCTGTTAGGTGCTGGTCAGGTAGCGTACAGTGGGAACTTAAGCGTCGGGTGACAATTCTGTGGGTTCGTCACTTCTGCTTCCTCACCCCTTTCACATTACACATTACACATAACCATTTGAGCCATTGTTAATATGAATTGGTGCAGTTTTATATATGTACATGTAAGATGTGGAAATATATGAATTTTCTTGTAATGGATGCTAAAACTTCACTATCAATTTTAGGCTCAAATCCAGCAGCACAGTATCATTCCTTGTTTAAACCTTATATTTCTATCAGTCACCTTCTGCTCCAGTTTTTCTCAGCCTCAATTTGCAATACCCAGATAAATCACACAAAAACCACAGACAAACAGCCAAGCTCTGTCTCTATTCACTCCAACTTGGGGTCCCGGCCAGGTACACAACCCTGTGATGTCACATTAAAGCTGTCTGAGTCTGGGGATCTGGAAAAAAGATGGGAGGGCAGGAAGTAGGACATGCAACAAGAGGGTAAAGTTGGCTTAGAAAATTTCCTCAAGGGGCTCTGTAGGTATCTTCACATAAACAGTTCCCACACACAAGCCCCCACACACGCTCACACACAGATGCAAGGCACAATGTCTGTTGTGATCCATTAGGGGAATGATAAGAGGGGCGTGTGGCAGGGAGAAGACTATAGATCTCAATGCAAATTCTCTGTCTCCTGACAGAATGAAAAGACTGTTCTTTAGGGGAAAGCATGCTGCTGTGGCAATAGCGGGCGGCTTCACTGGGGCGAAAGAGGAAGGCTGGTAAACAAGAATTAAATGATGCCGAGTGTGCTCCGAGGCTGCCGGCATGACATTTCTGCTCTGTGAGATTAATAATGAAGGAGATTACAGGCACCTCGATGGGGACACACAAATGAGACAAAACCCAGGAAGATTATTAGAAGGCTGACAGCCCACGTCAAATAACGGAGAGCCCCAGACAGCTGTTGTGAAATTAATATTTTATGGCCTTCCATCAAAGACCGCAAGGAAGGGATCTCGCTACTCACGACGTGGTTGACTTTATATCGACAAAACTAGGGTGTCCTTGTATGTGCCGGTTGTCATTCTCACTATATAATGAGGGAGATTGTGACTGTACCATGAAGGGAAAGAGTATGAAATAATTCATGTAGGATACATTTTTGTAAACCTCACTGCCTAAACCTGAACCAAATGGGACACCAGGTTTGCCAAAGGTAGCAAGCAAGGCAAGGCAGCAAGATTTGAGGAGCCAGGAAGACATGGGAGGGGGCAACTGGAGGTCAGGAATGACTTGTATGCCAATAAAGACATTTTGCTGTGTTTAACAATTCAGAAAATTGTTTGGAGGCAATCGCAAATTTTGTCGCATCCTTTCAAAAAGGGAAGTAAATCTTTCTTTGCCATTTACAGCCGGCTGAAGGCAGACTAACACGCCTGAACACCGTTAGTGTGCCCTTTTTATAGTCTTCAAGTAATGTTGGGGTGAGGAATCTTGATGTAGACTGACAGTGAGACAGGATCAAACAGATGTGGATTGACAGGTGAATTTAATTTGCAAGTTTTTTCCACCTCATTTAGCTCTGAGTGTTGATTTTGATTTGTGACAGACACATCAACTTCCACTCTCTATTCCACTCCCCCCACCCTCAAAGAAAGGCTGGGAAGTCGCAGCTGATAGATGTCTCATAGACCCATTTTATCTCTTCTCTACAACAGACAATGCATTTGTTCAAGCAAAGCCCAAAAGGTGTCATGGAAGAGCAGGGTAACATGTTTGTTTTTCCCCACCTTAGGGGACAGGATGTGTGTTTGACATACTGTATCCGCATAACCAGCTAAACAGTCACCACAGAAAAATAATTGCCTCTTTTGCAGATGTGGCAATTCCCTATGACAGGACCTGGTGAAATGTAAGCCGTTATGGTCGCATAGCATCCCTGGCATTTGAGCATGAGGCCAAATGTAAATAGCCTGTGACGGGTGGTGATACACCAGGCTCCGTCTCAGTGTAGCCGAAGGTCATTCAGCTTTGCAAGAATTGTTCATCACCCGTCATGTTCGTGTTGTTACAATGGGAGATAGAATTCATTGCTTTTTATTTTCTAAATGCATTTCATTTCATCACACTATGAACCCCATAATACATACAGAAATACAGGAGCATACTGTAGATGCGAGATTTGATTGGATAGTCTTTATTGTGGCATATGGCAGAGTTTGAAGCATTACTGCACCATACAAGAAGCTCCACAGGAAATGTGTTGTTAGATAGCTTTCCTTTAGTATATCCTTACCAACAGAATCACCTCTGTCATCAGCACTGACTTCATAATCAAACAAAAGGGATCTCTGTCTGAGGTTAAGAATCTCTGAATTTGTATAATACAAAGTATGCATTTAATAATGCATTGCAAGTGTACAAATTTCCAATTTGACCTTTTTTTGTGTATGCCAGTATACAATAGTTTCAAGGCTTGCAGGAGATTAATAGCGAGCATTAGAGTGAATGGAGCATGAGATGTAACAATTTCCATCATTCTCTTAAAAGACCCAGGTGGACGTCAAGTTGTCTGCTAATGTATGTCTGTAGAAGCAGAATAATGCCTTATTAATGTACGCGTCATAGGCCTTAGCACACCTGTTTATCACCATATTGCTTTCATTATGCACTCCCCCCTTTGGGGGCCTGAGATGTGCTTATCTACATAGTTTTATTTCAGCTTTTGACATCACGCGATTTCACTGCTAGGCTGTTGGTCTATCATAAACTCTTGTGTATATTTGACAACTTGATGTGTGTAGATTACAGTACATACATTACGTTTGGTTTACGTGATGTGGTCACAGATTAAGGTACCAATAAAATGCTTAACAGCACCTACAGTACAGAAATGTCGATACAAAGATGAGGTCAGGGAATAAGTAACAATTTTATCTTTTGTGACTAAGATTTTGTGATTAAGAGACATATAGGAATACATTGCATTGTAAGTAATTTAGTAATTACAGATAACTGTAATGTTATTATGTAACAAAATTGGAAGTGAGGGGAATTGTGTAACTATTATACTATGGCCACAGGGAAATTCTTGATTCTGGTTGGTTGGAAGGTGTAAATTAACTTTTAGTAACTGGACAGTTTAACCAGACACCTATGACGTAGGTCGAAATGTGTCTGTGTGTCTCTGACAGAGGGAGGGGGGGAAAGAGAGAGAGCCTCATAAAGTATCTCCACTGGAAAGACAGTTTTAATAATATCATGTAGCAGAAGGCAGCACTACTCTGTATTCTTGAGATTGAGAGCTATCAGTAAATTTTCTTTCTCTCCCAGTTTAAAAACTTTTCAGGATTTTAAAACTTCTTGCTCAGCCTTGTGAATCCCTTCCTGTTTAGCTGGATGTTACCTAGCAACACCAACAACAGGAATTCATATTTTATAATGTTTAAAACTGAAAAGTGAGATCAAAATTAGTTATGTGTAGATGAACAACTAATACTTTTAATTTGGTCTGAAATATGACATTGGATGGATACCATGGCACTTGTCCGAGAAAATCACAGGACAGCAGTTTAAACACTGTTCTAACTCTGCACGCATTATGAAACTGCAGCCATAGCAACCATAGCAACAGCACTTCTTCTTAGTTACCAGTAGCAATGGCTACATTCCATTTAGAAGTTCCACTGCCAGGGAACCTCCTAATATACATTCTGCCTCACTGATGACTGTAATGCCATCAAGCCATCATTAATGTTAAAAGAACTTGTGCTTTTCTTGCTCTGAAGAGTTACTATTTCTGCTGTGAGATAGGACTATTTGTACCCCAAATTATCATACAACTTTGTTACCTTTATGATGGATCAAAATTATGCTTTTTCTCTCACGATGGCGCATTATGCACCTGTTATGGTACATCTTTGAAAATGTGCATTTATAAAAACATCCTGTACCTGTATTTAAGTTAAACATAAAACATGGGAAACAAGTAATGCACCTTTTTAGACGCACTGCATAGCCTACATTCTTTTAATTGTAGATTTATAAACTGCAAACATCTGTTAATTTATTATATCTTTATATTTCTTAGATTTCTTACCTTAACACCACTGTTTGTTATCTGTCCAAAACCTTAACCAATGCCTTTATGTGCTGAAATTCTTTGTGTGCACTATTTTCTGATTCTCATCAAAAACCACCAAATATAGGAAATTAAACAGGATGTTCATATTTGAAAGAAATATTGAGCCCTTTGGATCATCAGAATTAATGCAATGCATTAGTCCAACACTATGACCACACATGAATGGCTATCAGGTCCCTCTGTATTTCTGATCATCAAAAGAAATATTAGCCGAGCTATTCAGCTTCCACTGTTGAATGGAATCTAATTTACAATATGCCTACAAGACCTTTTTATAGTAATATGAGGTGAGCATGTGCATTTGTGAGGGAGAGGTAGAGGACTATGCAATAGAATAAGAGAGAATATTAGAGAGGACTACCATTTAAATGCACACTACAATACAGTATGCTTTTCTATAATAATAGGACATCGAACAAAGCCAATCTGTGCCATAAAGTATGTGATGGTATACCCATTTGTCTTTTGTCTGAGTAGCAGCATGTTATGCCAGCGTTGAGTGTTGCCTGGCAAAAAATAAAATAACAAAATTGCATTTTGCTTAAAACAACAAAGTGCTCAGATTGTAGTATCCAGTAGATGCCCATTGTGCTTGTAATATGAACAGAAAACCCAGGAGAGTATGATTCATGTTTTCAAAAAGAGCACACAAACAAAATACATTCAGAACTGATAACCCTCGAAGTAGGTTGGGACTTTAGTGAATAGGAGTAAATTTATAAAAGCGGGACAGGAAACATCTTTAACTGATGTTGAAAACAGCAAGAAAAACAAAACATAAAAAAGTAATCTAACCAAGAAGTATCGAATCAAATTTGATAATGGCCCATTCTTGTGCCTTAAGTGTGACTTGCCAACTCAGTCTCTATCAGCTGGTAACCATTGATCTTTTACTGATTACTGATTTGTTTACCAAGCAAATTGTTTCCTATAGTCTGATATAAATCAAAGTGAGGCAGTGGCGATGTGGTGAAGAGCTTGAATGAGAAACCTGGTCAAAGGATATCAAAGAAGGGTTGCTAAAGGAATCTATTAAAGTGTCTGACATCTTGACAGTATAGAACCATCATGTTGAGCACAACTCCTAATTTTCAGAGTTCTTAAAGGTCTTAAAAAAGAAAATGTTGCAATGCTTTCAAATGTATCATTGAAGATGCATTGAAACCCAGCATGATGCTGCTGATAGTCTAGTCCTTATTCTCAACTGACAGGTGAGTTCATCAAATCTTGCAGTATTAGCAGGTACAGTATTTGAAGACAAAAATAGCTTGATAGGAGCAGGACTAACATTATAGCTAATGAGTTAGGTAATTAGCTTGCTAACGTAATTTCAAATGTAAGGCATCCTTGCTTTAGGTCAAGCCACCTCCATTTTTAGTTAATTGAACACAGCCTCCAATTTTGTCCGTGTGTGTCACAAGTGTCCATGTTATTAATTATTAACAGTAATAATGCCCTCTAAATTTGCCCTACTGAAAAGCAAAGGCAACTCAGACATCTCTACTTCATCATCGCTCTCCCTATATCGGGACACATCATTGTCTGTAAACTGTACTCTCAATATTGCCATATGCTAACTGTACACTGGCTAACGCAGTCTCAGTGTTGACTAAAAATGGCGCCAGAGCAGACGGATACACCATTTGGTTCATCACTTTGGTTAGAGTAAAATTTTATTCTCCTCATAGAAAGCGGCTAACTGAAGGCAATGTCAGACTGAATAATGGAGTGATAATGAAATTGACTCTAAATCTAAATATCAGGCTTGTACATAATACAAGGACAACAAACTGTTATCTGTGGCTGCATTTTGGTCTTTAACTGTAACTAATAGCCTAATTTCCTCTCCAAAGATGCCTGATCAGAGCGTGACTTATTTAGTCAGATATTCATATGGGCAGATTTGTTCATAATAGATGTTTCCTGTTTCCTAAAAATGCTGGCCTAAACAAAATCACAAATACTTAAGATAATGCAAATACCTATTCTGTAATGGCTGTGTACACCAATCTCCTTAAAACATGACTTATACTACCCTCCAGAAGCAACTTTAATTGAATACACTGCAGCATAGCAGTGATGCTCATGACTTTACATACTTTATGGGATGTCTTTGTTCTTTCTGTGCTCATATCCCCAGGTGCCTAAAGAGCAGAGGGCACACCTGAGGAGTTTTGAGCTCAAGGGTATCCTAGATAATTATTCTCTGAGCAAAAACAGAACCACTGCAGCAGAATATATATTTACAGCTAGCGATTCAAACTGAGATTTACATTTTGCATCCAAACAAAAGCAAGATTGAAATCCCAAAAAGGATATTGTTCAGGCACAAACAAAACTTCTAATCCCTCAATGATGTTAACACATTTTTTATTGCACCATAATATAATGATCTAACTCAAATGTATGATTTGTGTCTCCTTAACCTAGTTTAACAGATGCACAGAATTATCAGCAAAGTCACATCTAACTCATCTAACTATTCGAGCTCATGCATACTGCAGCTACCCAGTGACAATAAAGTAATCCACAGGAGACAAATCCTCTAACACCAGTGTGCCAGGCAGATAGGATATTCAAAAAAGGAGTATCGGGATGACAGTGATGTATTGCCTATTTGCCATTGGGAGCATCGGTACATTTTGTGGTGTATGTTGCTCCCAATAAGTATTCTACTGCTCCACTTTTTTAGAGAGACTGCAAGGATTGATATTAAAATGAATAGCAGTATTCAGCAGCAGCCTATCTGTGATGTATATGTAGCGCCACATTCCCTCAAAATGTGACCTTCTCTTAAATGTACCAGGGGTGTCTTAATAGTAGCAACTTTTCTTTCTACTAATGGAGAGAAGAAAGTAAAGACGGGGTCAAGAGAGGGCAGGGATATAGTTATAGCTGTGGTATGGGATTCTGACCCATTCTGTCAATGTGTGTGTGTGTGTGTGTGTGTGTGTGTGTGCATGCACCATTGTAAGCTGGTAGTGTTACTCAGCTGACTAGCTGAAGTCACATCTAACTTTACATTTTGACACCAAAGGCCATTTGAAACAAAAGCAGTTATCCTCAGTGGCTATAGCCACTCCTCCGTCGTAGTCCTTTTTCATTGTAAAACTCATTGTAAAACGCACTGTCAAATGGTCTGCAAAGCACTATGAAATCAGTAGCCATGAATCATTAAGTCTGCACAGACTTCTGTAAACTACTGTAATAAAGTATAATGGTGCACTCCAGCCTCAAGGTCAGTCACTGTGAGAGAGACCCTGCTGTGCAGTCAACTGCATCAGCCTCCCTTATGCATTCACATGATCCCTCCGTTGTTCACCAGCCTCCTTTGGACAGCAGCACACCTTGTTCAGTTTACTTCAAAGGCAATGCACATTATCATCTACAGGAGCTGACACCAGCTTTTTCTTGTGTAGTCATCAATTATACTTCAAAGGATTTTAAATGATAAAATAGTAAATGCACATCATAATGGAGGAGAAAGGTTAATGTATTAATGACTAAAATAGAGAGGATGTTTTGAGTTGCAGAACTGATTTAAGTGGTTAATGGAGAAAAGGCCCTGTTCAGCTCTGATGTGTGCCATTTTCCCAGTTGATCTCCAAACAAAGCACCAGATGACATGGGGTCATTACTATTTCCACATTTAAATCAGGCTATCACTTAGAAATGTGTAAATGTAGCAGGTAATGTTGGACAATTGGCCTTTCCTAAAGACAAAATGTATTCTTAATAACAAAAACATTAAAATCAAGCTGCAGTGGGCATGATTCTCTGTGGGGCAAGTATGGAGAAAAGCATACCACTTCCTGTAAATGTGACAGTGAAATGAACCCTGTCCTTTGTTTAAAGAAATTATCACACACCAGTTGGGTTGATTAAAAATCAATGTTCTGTGTGCAAATACTGATGTCATGTTATGTGACCGGTGGATATTGAGGTTTAAAAATTTAAACAGTTTCCTCTCACTGCCATTTGGGGAGCTGTAAATGTGCAAAGTTGGTCAATGCAACTTTAAATAAGTTGGCTTATTTGCAATATGTTGATGATCCAAAAGAAGCACCGTCTACATCATACTGAGGTCATTACTCACTGGCTCGCTCTTTGCCGATGCACTGTGGATCATGAGCTGCTTGACTCGCCTGTGGCAAAGCCTGGAAGCGAGCTCTGACCAGCAAGGCCTCCTGGCAAGATTCTCATTACTCCAAGTGCAGGTGTCCCGCTACCCAGAATGCAACTGAACAAGCAAAAATCTCCTGCCCTTTGACGCTGCATGTATTAACTCTTATATTGGCAGAAGTGCAAAGATATGAGTTCACTTCACATTCTACAAGCTCCGATTTCATTAGGAAGTGCACTAGGAGCCAATTAAATCAATGTGAAGACAGGTCCGGTTATGAAATTCCTTCATGACAGAATTACATAGAGTAATACACATGAATATGAAACAGCAACTGATGAGCTCACCATGACTAATGAAAGAGTCCTCTTTGCTGACACTGAAATAACATGGAAAGGGGCTGGGGATCGACGTTTACATTGTGTAATACATGTGAAACAGACCCTATGCACTGGCTGCCAGACATTATTTATTAATTCTCAAGCTCAGCGAGGCAATCACAGACTCAGAACCATATTAGTAATTTCTATTGGATACGGACTCTGACCCACAGCTCATGAATAAGAAAAACAGAAACTTTATAAGAATGTTAATGGTATTCATAGAGACGATGAATGTACATAGGGGCAAGTGTTACATTTGTATACAACATAGAGTTTGCATGGTTGACCACACATGTCAATCATTTCCACCTTGGAGCTTAGTGAAAACACCAGGGTGAGAGACTTTTTAGTACATTAGGCTGGGGAGGCGTAATTTGTGCAAATATATTTGAGGATCTGAATTTGGGTTTTGACTAAATACTAGTATCTAAGAACTGTGATAATTATTTTGTATGTAGGGCTGAGTGGGCAGAGACAGTGAAAATATCAGTTTTGTCTAAGATCTGAGGAGTTGCATTGATCCCAGGTTAAAGATGAGTTAGTGAAGTATAAGTGGTTTGAAGCCTTGCTGTATTTTTTGTTTGGTTGTTTAAAAACACTGGAGAAACCTGTTGTATAATTTGAGTAATAGTGTGAGCTGAATGTTGCTGAGAGATTATGTTTCCACCCGTGGGTATTACCCAGCTCGTAAAGTCTGCTATATGTGTTTATGAATAATATACTAGCATATCTTTGTTTAGGACTAACAGTATTACAGTATGTTTTAGGGAATATTATCCATATTCTAATTGCAATCCAAATAGTACATGCTTGAGACCTTTGCAGTATGTATTGCAGTTTGGTTCACCCATTTTATGAATAATGAATTGTAATTAGAGCTCTAATTATGCTCAGAAATATTCACAGGTTTTTGCTTAATAGGTCCCCTAATGCACTTGGTTGGGGTGAAAATGAAACAACAAATGGCACATAAAACAGGGGGTGTGAAAGAAAAAAAATAGTCCAAATGGTTCACAGAAGCAATAAAAGATCTCTGCCAATAATGACACACAAACATATCCAGCAGAGAATTTGAATACACAGAGCAGTGATGAAGCAAATAGTGAGACAACAGAAGATTAAACTTTTCAACTAATCCTTAAAAATATTAACTTGTGTAATTTTCGCATTATATTCACACTTTGCTGTAAACACTTGGCTGTATGGTGTTGTGATCCTGGAAATGAAGAGTGAACTGAATGTGAAACAAACGTGTTTATTTAATCACAATTGAAAGTTTTCACTGAGGCTCAAAAAGTGTTTGCATGTGAATTTTTCTGCACTACCAACTGTAACCATCAGTGTAGACATCAATCTCCAAAGTTCATAGTACATAATATCTGAGCAAAAACGGCACCACTGAGTTACTGTTAAACATTTTAGTTAAAGGGTCTCTCTCAAGACAAACGCACCCGCAGTCTCGCTTTTTAACATTGTCCTTTTTAGCCATGCTAGTGGCATGGCTGTATGGACGGCAATGTCGGTCTGTTGGTTAGTTGATTGATCCCCCACTTTGGTCCAGACTCAACTATCTCAACTACTGGATGGATTGCCATGATTTTTTACAGACATTTATATTCCCTTGAGGATGAAGCCTAGTGACTTTCGTGATCTCCTGACTTTTCCTCTAGCGTCACCATGAGGTTAATTAATTTCAGGTAATTTGTCCAATACTTTGTTATATGACCAAATAGGCCTACCTGCAAACTAATGACATTCTCATCAGCCTAAGCTGTACTTACTGTTTTTTGTGCTAATTAGCAAACATTAGCATGCTGATGTTAGCATTTAGCTCAAAGCATCGCTGTGCCAGCCTTACAGAGCAGCTAGCATGGCTGTAGACTCTTTGCCTGGTTATGTTATGGGGAGAAAAGAATATGGAGTTCATTA
This sequence comes from Maccullochella peelii, assembly GCA_002120245.1. Lineage (NCBI taxonomy): Eukaryota > Metazoa > Chordata > Actinopteri > Centrarchiformes > Percichthyidae > Maccullochella > Maccullochella peelii. The sequence goes on along the minus strand of LKNJ01001210.1, from coordinate 56,948 downwards.
GATTTTGTTTAAAATACACATTGTCCATGTTAAGAATTAAAGAGGAGGTGATTCCATGCACCATAATCCTCTTTCAGCGGACTCACTATTGTCTTCTGCTTGATTACGGCATATCAATTCAGAACAGCTGGCTCAACAGTAGCAGTCTGTCCCACCTATCCTACCCACATACACACTGCTACACCTGGCATGATAGGGCCAATTACCACATAACACAGCAGTTATAATATCAAAGATCAGAGCTACCATGAATTTCTAAAGTGACATCGACAGACGCATGATCCGAGGTAATTACCAGTTTGTTATAAGCCTCTGAGATTAGGAAGGAGAGGAGGCACTGTGAAGTAGATTGCACCATCAGGTGTCAAGTGCATCTGTATGTCAATAAATATGGGCCTTCCTGGATGGATAGTGATAGAGAATTTGTAGTTTTTGCTGTTCAGGGAATCCTAAAGGTCATCGGTAAACATTCATAACACAGACAATGGCCGTGTGTGTGTGAGAGTGAGTGAGTGGATCGTTGAAGAGGAGATGAGCCACTGCTATCTGTTTGACATTTCTGTTGGTACTGGTATTTGAACTGCTGGGTAGCAATGACAAATGCCATGGCTGTCACAGGCTCAATTTTAATTACACCTGACTGGGTCTTTTAGGGATGAAGTTAATTAGCTAGCAAGCACTCGGGCTAGTTCTGGCGTGGTTTGGTACAACTCACGCCACTTCTTCTTCTGTGGCTTTTCATTGGCATTTTAATGGTCTCTGTCTATACAGACTGAGAGAATTAACAAATGAGGGGAGAGCAAATGGGCTCGGGTGATGGCAGAAGTCTACTTTTCAATACCAATTTGGATGTTAATGTTTGGTCGTTTGTATAAATGGAGATGCTTTTTAAGTGCCACAGACTGTAATGGAAATGGAAGGCGTTGACCATGGAGTACAACCTCAAAATCACACTAAATGTGATACCTTGGCATTATAAAACAGCATTGTATGCATATTAAGTAGAGTTTGCCAGTAGGAAGTGCTTTCATAGCGTCAGCCTGAACAATGGCCTTTTGTCTTGTAAGGAGTTGGATGGAGTTCTTCACTGGCCAGTTTGCACACATTAAGTGTTTGGAAATATGAAAATATTAAAAGACTGACAAAAGAAACCAAACAGTGAAATTAAAAAACAAAGTGCTTGGCAACAAAAACATAGACATAATGCCTATGGGTAACCAAGAACAATTTCTGCTCAAAAGAAAGCGTGTATAATAATATCAGGGAAACGTTTATATTTTACCAGTTTCTTAAAATGGAACAAGTTTTCAGTTCAATGGAAACACAGAAGTACAGAAGAGTCTTCAGGCAGTAGTGTATCTGTGACACTCCAATTTCAGCTATAGCACACTGACAACTTAAGATAATACAGAGACCAGAGTATTCCAGCAGCTCTCCCCTACATATGACAAGGCCATACATTTTAATGAACACAAAGCCATCCAAGTGGAAGGTGATTTTAATTGAAATCCCCTTCTGTTTAATCACTTAACATCCACAGAGGGGAGGAAAAAAATGAGTCACTCTTGAGGAGAGATGAATGTGTGTTCAGTGAACATGTAATTCTGTTTCACTGACTAGACTGGTCTTTACCCCACAATGACTTGCTATAGTTTTTGTTGCTGTTCTTTGCACTCCTTACTTTTAACACCTCTCCTCTTTATCAATTTTTCCTCAGCATCTTCACCAAAGACTAAAAGAACAGCACAGATTGTTGCTTTTGCTCACTTTCACACTGTTGTTCACACCAACCACTTAATAGAAAATTATAAACAAAATCTGTAAAGCAACTAAGAAAAATAACTTTATTTAATTACAAATGTAGTGTGCTGGAGCCTTGCAATATCATGTATGTTTTATGTTTAAGGTTCATCGGTTTTCATCAGCTAAACTTTTTACTACACAGTCACAGCACCTGGCACCAACTGCAAAGTAGCAGCAGATTTTGGTTCTTCCACAAATGTCTGAATAAAAAAACAAAACATGATCCAGTGTGATGTTATACCAAAAAACAATAATTTATTATCATTTCTTTTGCAAAGATCACCATTATCACACATTTTACCTGGCTACAAATGTGCCAACTACGCATTACTCGAAATTAGACCATTGACATTGACTCAAAACAAATACAGGGATTGATTTTTAAAATTTCAAATTTACAACATTTTAGTTTAAAAATGAGGCATTTGGAATAAGTACTGTACATGTAACTGAACTATAAAGTCTGTTGATAGATGGCAACCCATTAATTTCACCAGTTTAGTTTTTCAATGATCTAATGTGGTGCGTTCTGAGTCCTGCTCAGTGGCAATCATCCTAACACAAGTTAATGTGACCGCAAACATACTATACAATATCTATGAATTTTTCCAGTTACTAAAAACTCAAATTGTACAATGTATGAATAAGGCTAAATAACACCTCTCTGTTGCACAGAGATATCCAGAGACAGTTTGTTTGTGTATGAAATCAGTTTGCCACACAAACGTATCATTCATTCAGTTTTTGCTGTTAAGGCTATGCTGAGTAAAGGTGTATGTGGAGAATAAAAATGATGTAAAAATACTGGTATGTAAAAGCTGTGAGCAGGTCCATCTGTTGCTGAATATGTAGTAAAAAACTCAAAATATTAAGCAAAAATAAAACTGAATATAAAATATTTTTCACCCAAAGCTGCAAACAATACAAAGAAAGCTGCTGCACTGGCAATGAGTCCAAGCATTTTGGATTGGGATGTTTGTGTTCCTTTTACACCAAAAAATATCAAACTATTTTAGAAGTATAGTACATAATTGTACATATTGCTGGTGTCCACTGACCTGTCAGTGTAGCAGCTTCCTAAGTATTGTGTCCTTTTTTGTAGCTTTGTAAGAAAAGTGGATCAAGTCCACAAATTGCAGAATAAACTATTATCACTGTAACATGAGGTATTAAACTTTTAAAAGATGCTTTTATAAAATTGCTGATGATAAAAATTATATTAGCAAAAGTTATTTGTTGACCAGGAACCTTTGCTCATATTAATTTACAATGTTCAGTATTCTAAAGCCTCAAGATTTTTTTCCCTCAAAAAACAGATATGTCATTTAGAGGTGGAACATTTCATGAATTTTAAGGGGATTTTTTTCCCTTTCAGGTCATTCGATTTATTTCAAATTCATACACATTGTTGCTGTAGTTATATTCAATCTTTTATTAGGAGCAAGTTTAACAGTACGATGATTGGAATGCGTGATATTCATGTCCATTTAAAGCTGAAATTTGCCTTATTTTACCTTTTTTTTCTTCTTTCAAATGTACTTAAGCTATCATACTTTTGATACCTGTATGGTTGACTATTAAACTTTATGATTAGTTTGGAATTAATTTGGAAACATCACTTCAGCTATGTCTCGACAACACTGTGAAAGAGTTAATGATTTCAGCTTTAAAGGATAAGTAGATCTGTTTGTTAAAGGAGCATTCAAAAAGTTAGTGAAAGGCAGGAGACCCACTGATTCATTGTGTGTTGCAACTGGCAAGTGTACATAATACACAAAAGAAAATACTTAACATTTCTTAAGATGCTCATACAACCATTTGAGTTATATGGTTACAACATAAATATGAAAATAGAATTGAAAAAAGAAACATGTTTAGAGCGAAGTAATAAAATAATTATATAGACATAATTTCATAGAAAAAATGTTTTTTCCCGCAGAGTGATGTGAAAAACAATATTGAAAAAACATGAAGAAAACGCCATGACACCACTGATAAATTCTTTACAAAAATGCTTTTTGGGTTACAAAGTGTGAAAAATATTCCTATTGTCCTCATAAAAACGCCACATTGAACGAGGCAAGTATATTATACCGCATGGGGTAGAATGTGTTTTTTTTATGTTTTATTTTTTTATACAGTGGTGACTGATAGGAAGGCGTTGTGCACCTTGGCTTCCTCAGGGGCCTTAGTACCATGAGTCATCAGCTCCTGGATGGTCATCCAGTTGTCCAGGATCTTCTTGTTGCGTTTCTTCATCATCTTCTTGTGGCTGAGCTCTATAATGCTGACTTCCTTGCGACCCTCGCTACTGCTCTGAGGGTTCTCCTTCAAGCTTTCCAGTCGACTACGCTGCATGAACTCTCGTCTTTTCCTCTGTTCTTTTGCTCTGACCAGGTGCTGCTTTCTTTCCTCTTTACTCCAGTACCTCCCCATCTTCATTTCACTCATTGCATCATCATCCGTGGTCATTCCCCCACTACGCTCTTCTTTAATCTTTAGGGCTCTTTCCCTCAGGATCTTGTCTCTCACAGGCCTCTTGGTGATGTAGCGTGTGCCGTCGCTGCGGATCTTGACCTTCCACTCCATCTTGGGCTCATTGATGGGCCTCTGAGGCTCTTTGCAGACACTGAGGAGGCTGAGCTGGCTCTGAGCGTACTCTACAGCTGAGCGCTGCTGGATCAGCTGCATGTAGCTCTGGTAGTGGCGGGCATGAGCTGGGATGTTGACCTGCCTCTGCTGGGAACTGTGGGATGGAGAGAAGTAAGGAATCTTGGAAGCACGTGGCTTTAATTTCCCGCCGTTCTCCTCCTCAGCCTGAAGTGTCTGGTTCGACTCCGAAGGATTGCTGTGGTCAGGACTGCTGACTTTGCCTGGGACTGGAGCACGGCATGCTGGGATGGGGCTTGGGCTAAGAGAAGGGCCAGTGGAAAGACCACTGCAAAGGTTCCTCTGGTTGGTGAGACTAACCATCCTCTGGAGCGAGTGCTCTGGGGAGCGGTCCATTGCCAGAGGTGTGCTTCGTGAACTCTCCGCTGTGTTATAGGCACTGGAGCTGTCCTTGTCTGATTTCTCCAGCCTCTCATTAATGTCGGCCAGCTTACCCCTTGTGGGCTCACTGCAATGGAGGCTTTGGTTTTTGGTTGAGGGTGCAGAGTGGCCCGTGGAGGGAGACTGCTGGCCCTTCCGAAGGTTATGGGCCTGCATGATGTTCTGACATTCAAGTTCGATGCTGCGCAGCTCCTCGTTGAGCATACGTAGCTCATGCTGCACGCCGCCCTGCTCCCCCATGCTGCACTCAATGGTGCTGTGGTGGCTGTAGAACAGGTCGTACTCGCCGCTGTTACGTATCTGACATTTCAGCTCCAAGAGCTGCTGGAAACGATCACCCTCCGTCTCATCATCTTCCTCATCCTCCTTGTCCTCCAGCCGGGTGGAGCCAGCCGTTCGGTGTGTGTCCCGATTGTCTCTCAGGTGCTGGGACAGACGTCTCTGGATGTGCGCCAGGACGTTATGCTCTGAGCTCTCCATTCTGTCTTTTATACTCCGCAAACTGTCCTTATGATGAGGGAGTGTAGAGCAGGTGGGCTTGTCGTCTTCTGCTCTCTAAAAGAAATAAGATGAACATGATCAGCCTGAAATACTCTTATAGATAGATGACACGTACGACATATGTATAATTGTAATACTTCTTTCTTTTAATGATCCACATAAGGATTATTTTTTATTGGCACCTACAAGAAACTTGTAATGTGTATGTAAGCCTGTTTTGATTATTAGCATGTGTAAGTATCAGGGATAGACACTAATATTTTATCAATCCCCTAAATTTGGTGGCCGAAATGTAAAGTTATGTAAAACAATCCAGAATGAATATTTTTTATAATAACTGATTTAAATTGAAAACTCAAGTTCTTTGTAAACCTATGGTACATATTCTCTCACAGTCTCGTTTCCTCGCACAGATAGAATGTTGAACTAAAAGGTGCGAAGGAATAGGGTTGTTTGTGAACTGTAATGTTGCTTTGGCGAAGGCTCGTAGTATAGGGATAAACCTTGGTGGCCACAAAGTAACTTTTTGTGGCCATGGACCATAGGGCCATGGTTAATGTCGAACCCCGAGTATGTTATTTGCAAACATGCTTCCAAATATGTTTTTAAGTGATTAAACATATCTACAAATATTATATATGGTAATGAACTTTAAAAGGTACTCTGGTATTTTCTGTTTTACATCCCTTTTTATGGGATGAGGACAGAAAACAACAACAATTCTGCATTCTCCTGAAGGATTACATATGCTGTTGTGCATAACTGTTATACAGCTCTGTTACTTCAGGGATTGTTTCCTCTCTGCAGTGTCTTTGAAGTTCCATTTATATGAATTTTTTTAGCATGCTATCCTCCCAACAAAATAGAATTTTAAATTATGATGACTAATGTTTGGAATGGTTGGTTCAACGGTCCCCTTGCATAAATATTCATAATCATTATTTTATATTCGTATTTCAAAGGGCAAAGCTTGTTTTAACTGTTTTGCTAAGAAAGTCAATGAAGAGCTTGATTCCATCTCTGCCACTGGCTAGATCTTGTTAATATTGACTGTGAATAATGACCTAATACAGTCAAAGCAATTATTGGTCAGTGTGATCGTATGATGCTCAAAACACACTGGGTTACTATGGTCTGTCTCAGGGGAAAGGTTAACTTAAATCTATTGCTTTTTGACTGACTCGTTTTTAGGGGCTTTATTCTTATTGAACAGATTTTTAAAAAACGGGCTTTCCACAGTTTCTTAAGCCCAGATAACAAAGCTTTGTCATTGACTCGCTAATCCAGTTAAGCAAAGCATATGTTTTGCTGCTGTCTGACCTGTTCATTCTCCTGCTCCTCCTGTAAGGAAGACAATTCCATCTCTTCTCTCTGCTGCTCCTCCAACATTTCCATCTTCAGCTGCTCCAGGAACTCACTGTGCTCATCATCCAGCCAGGCCTCCTCCAGCTAAGGGTGAATGAAGAAGGAAAGCATGTGGAGAGAGAAAAAGGGGTGAGTGTTATTTGTCAAGGCCTAAAGCTTGTGGCGACACAGTGTCCAAAAACAAACAGTTGGGTGTTCCAAATGGGATTTTCTGAAAAAACACCAGGCGTGGTTTTGCAACTGCAAGCATCAATACAATGCGGTATTTGACTGATACGCAGTTCCCCATTTCTTAACCAACAAAACACCACTCCTCATCTTTAAAACATGCATTCTAATCTTAAAATCAAGCCAATACAATTTAATGGACATAAGACTGCCACCTTTGACCTATTTGCTCCACACTATCCATCATCTGTTTGTCTGCTCGATGTGAACCAAATGGGATCCATATCTGAAGACTTCAGATTTACTACTGAGAGACACATTTAATTACAAAGAGTCTACTATTTCTACTGGCTCATCTGCACTGCGACAGAGTCCTTTCGCTTATTCACCATCGGCCTTGGGCCTGAACTCACTCCACATTAGCATGCCATTAGCTTTTATGGCTTACCGTTGGAAGTCAATTACAGTGGCGCTACATAAAAATAAAACATGATGAGGTGTCTCAGTGGTGGCTTCCACTAGGAGTGGTTGTGGCGATGGGGAGGGGAGAGGCTTGGCTACTCCAGACTGCCAAGGTTTACTCTGATGCTTTCTTTACCCATGTTAGGCCCATGGTAGGTGTTTCAGTCAGTGGCTGAAAAAACAGCATGTCAGTGTGAGTGTGTGTGGTCATTTCTAACCTGCATCTCAGGTCTGGCAACCAGCAGCATGATGTTCCTACACTTGTCATTGGAGAGCGCAGCCATGGCTTCCTCTCTGTCTTGTACATCTTGGCCATTAATCTGAAGATGACATACAAACATGATTACCACACTCACTGTTAAGTCACTGCAAGCAAGCAAACATATATTGTATACACAAATGCAAACATTTGAACACATAGATACATATCCTGAGGCCAGCTTCATCCTCTCAATACAAAAGCCCGCAACAAAAACAAAGTACCACAATAAAAGTGGCACTGCACAATAATGCCTTCTTTCCTTGGGAAATTGTAAACACTTTGTGCTGCTCCCTAATACGAAGCAGGACCCAGCAGTGATTATGAATGGGACAGTGGCCGTGGGCCGACGGAGCTGTTGTGTTCACCAAAGTATCCGGCAGCGTACATACATCTAGCTGTACAATTAACTGGCCACTGACAGGGGGCGTCCATCTTTTTGCAGGCAGAGTAATGGCCCTGTCACTGGTGGATAATAGTGCCAGAGTACTGGTCTGCCTCACAAACACCCCCTCTCCTGGCTTAAATCAGTCACACAACACATGGTAGACACCGGCAGACAATTAGACCAACAGTGCTTATGCATCCGCCCCCTGCATCTAATAATTGCCTGTGCAGACTATTTACTTCTCCCTTGACTTTATTCCAATTTCCTCTCTCATAATGCGCTACTGTACTTATTTAAATACATTTTCTACATAGAATACTACGGTGTGCTCCTCAATTCATAGACCTTCATTTCATCTACCATTTATACTGTAACTCCCATTCACTGTCAGTGTCAGAATAGTTCACATTACCTATTTGTGGCATAAAAAAATGACCTCTCCCTGTGCACTACCTTTAATCTTAAAACTGCACTAATGAACATTTTTCATATTAACAATGTACCAATGACTATGTGTAATCTGAAAGGCGTTGGAACCCACAGAAAATTATCACCCAGCTCTGCTGTTTCCTCCCCCATCCCCCAAGCTTTTGAGCCTCTTCTAGCTTGTTGTTTTGGCTTTCTGAGCCTGCAAACTTTGCTCATCAATCCCATTTCCAGCAGCAGTAGGGAATACTTTTCAGTGAAAAGGCCTGGATAAACCCACTGTATGCTACTTTTCAAGCACCAAACTGCAGCCAGACAAAATTAGGGACTATGTGGTGAACACAGTGAATGCCTAGCAAGCTGCAGAGCCTGATATTTCCCCCAGGAGTTGGTGGTGACCAAAAAAGAGAGTTAAAAGGAAAGTTAAAGGACTTACATTCATCAGGTGGCTAAAAAGCTGCTACTGTTCCTCTGTCTATTGTATGCCATAACAATTTAATAAGGTGATATGTTTTCAGCTTGTTTTGCTACCCTCAAGTGGCAAAAATAAATCCATTAATGCAGCTTTAACATTAAAATTAGAGACAACACTATCCACCCTCAGCCCTAACCACTGCCTCTTCTTGTCTGTAGCAAAATTCCTCTGAATCTCAGGCCTGAAGATGAAGTTAGGGGCTAATAACAGTCATAGCCTTTCAGCTATCCCATGGGAGGCAGTGAGCTGCAGCACAGCGCCATCCTGAACCAGAACTCTTAAAAACCCCTGTTGGTGCTGAGTCGGTAACTATAACAGCCAGGGGGGCATTCCTCCCCCTCTAACAGTCACAGCGGGGGCGAGTTCTCCCTTTAATGTGCTGCCATTAAAAATGAATGGGCTCTCGTGCTGGGAGACAGTGGTTGAGTGCGACAAAATAAAAGCAGGTTTTTATGCTGAATGTAATGAGAGTTTGTGTAGAGCAGGCCAGTGAATGAGTGTGTCCTACTGTACCTGTAAAATTCGATCCCCCTCTCGGATGCGTCCATCTCTGGCAGCGATGCTGTTTGGACTGATCTGTGAAGGTATAGGGAACAAAATAATGCCTCTAAAACACTTTCAATCTTCATTCAAGAGAGTCAAGGAGTGCCTGAAAATGTTTTACCCAACTAGACATGTCTAGACTGTTATCAACAATGTGAGTACACACAATAGGCTGCTGACATGGTAAGATCTTAGATGTTAAATGGCTTTCTTGCAGCTGCCTGGTCAGTTTTCAATGTCATTTTAGCCCTGTGCAAAAGCCCCAATAAAGAGTTATCACCTTTATCATTTAGCACTCAATTGTACCCGCCTAAGTTGTTATATTCTGGCAGGTTTATATACCACAAGCCTCTGCATATAGTATTTACAGCCCGTGACTCAACTCCAATGCATGATGCATCTGCCCTTCCTGTAACTAATGCCAGTGAACAAGGGGGCAGGACACTCTTTCATCAGCAAATCAATCAGTGTCTGGGGCCATTCGTTTCACTCTCTTCTATCAGGCAGGATCTCTGGAGATGGTGAGGTGCTTTGGCACTCCATCTTCATGATAGTCTACTCCTACACAGAGGAGCACTCATTAAACTGGGAGGGAGGTCACTAAACAGGAATGGGGGTAGGACTGGAGGGAACAAAGCAAATTGAAGGTAATCTTTCTGTAGTTATGGGGTGAGCACCCAAACCCTGAATAACCTACAACCAAAAACTAAAATATAGGAATCTATTGACTCTTGAAGATATTATTGTGAGTGACGAAATATCTGTGGTTACAGTTTTGCCACACAGCAAGGAGGTCTTAGGTTTGACTCTCAGTTTGGTCTTTCTGTTTGGAGTTAGCTTTTCTCACTGTTTGAATGGTGGGAAGAAAATGGATCTGGGAAACGTCAACAAAGAGGTGGAAGGTGGACTGAAAACTCTAAATTGCCCATGAGTTAATGAGTGTGTTTGTTGGCCCTGCAATAGACTGGCGGCCTGTCCAGGATGGACCCTAGGCATGCTGGGATAGACTCCAGGCCCCTATGCCCCTGAAAATAATTAAACAGGTGAAGAAAATAGATGGACCGGTATACTATGTAAAAGTACTTTTTCTGCTCTTGTTCTTCTGAATTATTTAACCACTGTACTGTGAAACACAATGGAAACAAAGGGAAATAAATTTAAATAACAACACAGAGTAAAAAACAATATGGCCATTCATCAAGTGCTACAAAGTTGGGAAATTTAGCTTGTTTTAAAATGACCTTGCATTGTTCTTCGTGTTGATGTGTTCTTATGCGAGATCAGAGCATGTAACACCTCCTCTAACACATCCTGTAATACAGTGACATTCATGCACCTCATCTAAATGCAGCACACTCCTCTTAGCTATACTTTTTTTTACAGCGCAACACTTAAGGATGCTGCCAGGAGCCACAGACCACAGTGATTTATATTCCGCTCAGCTCTCAAAGCGAACACCTTGCAGGGTCCGAGTCAACTTCAAACGAATTGGAGAGAAAGTTGAGCAGAATGGAGAACAGTATTTTCTATACTTCCAACAAGTGAGAGGAAAATGGAGGGCAAGTCTTTTTGCTAACCTGTATCTCACAGCTTGCTTGTTGATGTCCGCTGCATTGAAAGGACTGGGTGAACAACTCAGACAAGACCTGAAAGGGTTTTTGTTTTTTGTTTTTTTCTGTCTTGGCAGTCATTTCATGTTGGTAACTGACAGTGTAATCATGCAGTTAGAACATTGCCAAACTGTTCAATAATGTCATTTTTGGTTGATAAAGGAGTTCAATTTTAAAATAACTATACCCAATAGAGAAACCTGCTTTGCTCACATGAATACTAAAGTAAAGATGATGAAAGATGAATATTAAATGTCACAATTGATTTAGTCTTGGAAATCTAGCTTCCTCAGTTGTTTAGGCATTTTACAGAGGCACTCTGATCTAGCCATGATTATTGTCGGTTTCCACAACAGTGTATGATATGTAAATGTGAGACTTCAAAGAAATGAAAGAATCTGTAGAATATGCATATACCTTTTGCCCCAAGTAGTAGAAGTATTCATATTTTCATTTTTCAAACAGCAGGTAGTCCTAACTGTGGAGGTTGGCAAAAGAAATCTAGCAGGAGGTATATAAATGTATATTGCATGTCTTTTTTACAGCATCTCCAGTAGCAAAGCAGAGTGGAGAAAGATAAAAGAGATACGAATCTGTTTTTAGAGACTTCCCAAATTAAAAACTTAAGTTTGAAAAGTTAGTGCTTCTTCATGGCAAACTAAGTTGGAAGATGCAACATTCATGGTCTTATATGAATGAAATGAACCATTTCAACCTCAAGTCAGTCAAGTTTATCATCTTGAAGGGCAAGTCATCTACTCACCTCACTGATATAGATGGCCACATCCTCCTCTTCATCTGTTCTGTAGCACAGAGTTAGCCCCAACTTCTCTTGGCTGTTGAGTCGACACAATTCCACTTCCTATGTAGATAAGAAGGAAAATACAGTAAGTGTAAAAACAAGATTAATCCATGCATGCCAGGCACTGCGTTGCTTTGAGCTAAATGCTGTCATCTGCATGCTAACAATAACAATGTTAACATTCTGATGTTTTGCAGGTATAAAGTTTACCATCTTCAACATTTTAGTTAAGCGTGTTAGCATGCTAACATTTGCTAATTAACACTAAACAAAGTACAGCTGAGGCTGATGGGGATGTCATTAGTTTCATAGTCTGTATGAAATTTCATGGCAATCCATCCAATAGTTGTTGAGACACTTCACTCGGATCCACAAATGTCTCCTCATGGTGGCACTAGCAAAAAGGTCAGGGGATCACCAAATTTATTGGGATTCATCGTCTGGGGACCATGAATGTCTGTACAAAATTTAATGGCAATCCATTTTATAGTTGTTCAGATATTTCAGTCTGGACTAAATGACTGAATGGCAGATGGACATACTTGGAGCAAAGGCAAGTTGAACATTTAAGGATATAAATGACATTGAAAGTTCATTTTTGACCTTGGAAACAGTAGTTGACAAAAAAATCTCACCACAAGGTCCATTTAGTGGCTGTTCCGAGTTTTTGATCACATCACACAATCTTCCTCAGGAGATGGAGTTTGTCCAGGTGTCATGGAATCAGAGATGGTTAGTTTTCCATGTTTCAGAACACTTTCTCTTCCATGTTGGCTTAAAGTGCTCAGAAAATAAACACAATAAACTACAATACCATGACAACTGCACAAACTATCTGCTAAGGAAGATTGAATGATACGACTGAAAGCTCCAGAAATGACTAACTAAATGAAAATTTAAAAAAAAAAATAAATGAACCATGTGGTAATATTGAAACCTTTAATGAAGAAACAGAAACTGATCTGAGACTCCAAATCAATTCTATACACCTACCATAAAACTAAAATCTTAACTAAAATGCATAACAATGGCTACACAAACACAAAGTTCCTGCTCCACCCAAGATCAAATAGCAATGTTCTTCACGTTTCAGCAGAAAAATCTTACTTGTTTTTGAGACACTTATTGAGGCTGGATTGCCAACTCTCGTCTGAGGTTTTTGAGTCTGAAAGTGTTTGATCATGAAAGACATTCTCAGCTCACAGGGTTTGATCGCTGGGGCTTTGATAAATGTCAGAGGACCTCAAGTGTTTTTCTTTCAAGCCATTGCCAAGTTATAGAATATTAAACTATAAAACTATAATTATGCTAATGCAACCAGATATACATATTTGCTGCAGCAGTAAAGTATTCCGAATCTTCCCTTGGGAAGAGATCAACAAAGTATTGACTTACAAATCAGTGGTAGTCAAATTTCCCACAAGCCTCTTGGCAAACTACCCTGGCGTCAACATTCTTCATTTATGTTCATAAATACAAACATACAGAAAGTGAGACTTGATTAACCAAAGCTAGAACTTGAGTGAGTGGCACAGTTCCCCTTCATCTAATATCTAAAGTATGTTGTGAATATGGAACCAAACACAATTTTCAATTCCTCCCAAGTTTGCAGACAGTTAATGTACCTAAGCCACTTTGCTCCCACTTTGCATCCTCAGTTTCCCACAACAGAGGTACAGCCAAACACCAAACAGCACACGCCTGTGCTCCATCTCCAAATGCTGAAACATAAAGAGTGTTGGAGGGAATCAAGTGTGAAATGGCCTCTCCTCCTAAAGTCTTCATTAGAGCAGAAACACACCAACTCTCAGCAGCAGGAGCAAGGTGGTTGAGTGGAGAGGAGGATGGAGGGGGCCGAGAGAAATGAGGTGGGGGTGAGGGCTCTTGTGGGGCTCAGAGGGGACTCACACAGAAACAGAGAGATTCATTTTCTCTGTGACAAGTGTGGGTTGGCTGCTTACGTGTGTCAGATGTGGCAGGGCTTTGGGAAGGGGACGGGAGGGGTGAAGTCTGACCATGGTGGGATGAGATGAGGGGAAAAGGCCAATACCGCTGCCAGAGAGCCGCCACCTGGTGCCTCTGGGTACCCCTCCTAAGCCGTTTATGACCCCCCACTTCCTCACACACAAACAAACACATCTTTAGGCTCAATTCCCATTTTTTCCTTCTCCCCTGTCACTCATGTCTTCCTATACTCTTTCTACCTCTGCTTTTCTCACACATTGACAGATCATTGAGGTGTTGTTGGACCAGGGATCTGCTGCTTCTGGGCTACACACTCCCACACAAAAAAGCAATTCCTGCATGCCTGTACAGTTCCTATGCTTACACACATAAGTGTACTCAGCAGAGCACACACATTCACACAGACACAGAGAAAAAGAGCTGAAGAAAAACATCATCTGAGCTTTGTCGTTTTATCTTTCTCGACAGCCTCCACCTGACAGGGAGCTCAGATCTTTAATTGACTGTCTCAGAAGCGATGACAACTTCAAACCCCGGCTGATATGTAAGGATACAATGTAAAAAAGGGAAGAAGCTTTGGTGCCGACTACCTGAACAAAGTGAGGTTCAAAAATCAGTCATTAGCTATATTAAAAATGTTATTAATGAGATACCACCGTTTTTGTTGGTAGAGATGTTATTAAAGCATCACATCTCCTGATGCAACGGAGCAGTCATGGAGGTAATGGGAGCTACGAAGACAGCGCACATCTTGCATGCTAATGTGATGTGAGAAGTTGTGGGATATCTGTGGGAAATATTGAAATCACTAGCAATGTCTCAGAGACATGTGTCTAAAAATAACTACACAAATTAATTGCTGAGACTGAGGCAAAGCAAGTGTAAGCAGGTACTATATCATCCCTGTCTGGCTCTGTGAAACAAGCCTTAAGTTACTTCTGACTATTAATGGCTAGATATAATGCAGGAGACCTGTGGCTAAATGGACAAAGAAAATAGATTGCTACAATTACTGCATGTTGGATGAAACATCAAACTTGCATGTGTGCGTGTTTAACTGTGCAGCACACATACTGTGTATGAGACTTTTTTTTCTTTACCAGATGCTCTTTTGCTTTCTTGTTTTAAGACAATATTGTGTAGACAAAAACACCCACTCACACTCAGTAAAGATGCCTCAGTAAAAGGTTGTTGTCTCCTGATCCATCAAACAAGCATTCACCAATCTCTCCTCTCGCCTTTTGATTTTTTCCCCCTCCATTTTCCAGGCGAGCTCTCTGCCTCTCAGGCAGGAGATTGCGGTATGGCACAGGGACGAGGGCTGACAGTAAATTAATGACTGCGATGGCGTGATTAGGGGGAAGATTGCCGCCCAGCATCAAAGCACATTGGATGTTGTCATAATAATCGTAATTGAAAAAGCAGTCACAAATGCATGGATGGATACCACTGGCAGAATAAGACCATCTCTGAGCTTGGAGTACTTCGCTTCTTCAGAACTTACCGAAACCAATCAAAGGAATGGTTACTAACATGGTGTTGTGGCCACATACACATCAAGGTATGTATGATGTTTCTGTGTGAAATTCTAGCTATAAGGCATAGCCTGTGTGTGTTCCATGAATCCAAACATGCAAACCATCAGAGGACAGAGACATTATAGGCTCCTTCCTACTGAATGAACCACTAAATTAGCTGAGCTACAATATGGTGTATATTTCCACTCAAATCCTCGTTTCCTAGCTTGTTAAGTGAAGCAGGTCTTATTCCAACCTCAAGGCTTTTGACATAGCAGATAATCTGAGAGACATCCCTCTCAGATTATGTGCTATGTCAAAAACCTTGAGGTTGGAATAAGTCCTGCTTCACTTAACAAGCTAGAGATGTAGTAGGGGATGGACATGCAGTGGAAAACGTTATAGCGGAGTTCGACTCTCAGTCCCCCATATTCAGTACAGACTAAAAGGTTACTGGGAAAAACCAGGATATAGTAGCAAATTGAAGGATGAGCTTACATGAACTGAAATAACTTGGTCACTGTAAAACCGGGCAGTAATCAGATTCCTCAATTTGAGACTGTGTCCGACTTTCACAGGTACAGTAGTTGACTGTTCAACTGTGGAAATCGACCTTTACAGACTACTGTAAAGGTCGATTACTGTACTGTTCTTTATTTCAGGGTCTGTTTTTCATTTTAGTCTCTGACTTACCTTGAATGAAAATGTGGTGCTTCCTTTCATCCCGCTACATAGATAGGACAGTGATACCTCTCCCTGTCTGCAGTCTTTCATGAACATGTGCTCTCGTAAAAACCCACTTAACCCATTTATGTTTGGTACACATTTGATACACAAATTTAATCTAGTTGCATTAACTGGGTTTCTCTAATATTTTATTCAAATTACAGATATCTCATTTACAGAAATCATTTTGCCGCAGAAAACAGTCAGTAACCTGGTTACATAAACCTGCAATAATTTTTTTGGCCAATTGGGGAGAGCGCAACAAGCTGTAATTGTAAAATATCTGGCTCTTTAGCTGCTAAATGCTCCACTGTTCACCAACTAGTTGCTAACTTCGTCTTTCTGCTGTATGGTGCTTAACAGGTAGTGCACAGTGGATTCATCAGACCTGTTTGGGCTCCGGCAAAAAACGCAGGGTCGCCCAGCAAAAAAGTTTAACCTGGCTCAACTGTTGCCACAATGCAACACCAATCAAATACGTGCAAGCCCACCTTCCGTGAATAGCGTATTTCTACTGTTTTTCTCATGACTGTCACGAGAAAATTAGTAATGGTGATAACTTTTCAGAGTTATAAAATCCTGTCTCAGAGTATTATAAACAGTGCTGCAGTGTTTTGGTGTCTGATAAGCTTATTACTCAACCAGCCTTCTTGGTTTTGGCGCATGGCTGTTTTTGGTCCGAATGCCCTCTAAAGCTGCGCATTGGCAAACCAAAACAATGAGTTGAAAGACTCTAAAATGCCCTGTATAGCTGAGGGTGAACTTTAGGTGCATGTAAACACACTGATTGTCAATGATGTTGGCTTTTTATGTAAGAACTCTACAGGCGTTTGTAGACACAGTCTTTTTATGTCTCTACTGATGTTTCACTGAATACAGTCTTTGGATCGGATGGGGGCTAGCAGTATGTGGTGTATCTGTGGCCACTTATGTATTAAGTACAGGAAAGTCCAGGAAAATGAAAATTCAGTGTTTTCACAAGAGCCCAAACAGCTTTGAAATATACAGTATACTATGAATGTGTACTTCTGTGGCACCTGGCATCTCTCCACCTCATCAACCACTGTACTCCAGGACTCTCACATGTTGATTACCCTAACAGAAACATCAATGTCCTGGTGTATTGGAAAGGTGAATTAGATTTAGATGGTTTCTCTGTGATGTGATGGCAAACTGCTCTCCCCCACTGTGCTTTTTCATCTAACAAAAGGTAATTTAAAGAAATGTCTTTCCTTCATTCTCTTTCTTCTCCTTCAGCAGGGAATGAGGGATCAGGTCGACTCTGAAAGTGGCTTTTCAGCTTTCGCCTACATCCCCCTCACAGCGTTTCCCGTTGACATACAGTAAGTGGGGCTGCATTAGCGTGGTATCTAACTCCCCAAGCATGAAATAAAAAAATGGTGCAGGCTACAAAGCATACACAGTGTAATAGGATTTGTTAATAGCAATGAGGCATAAAGAGAGGCTTTAATATATTATATTTGTTACGGTTTGACACTGGGGCCTCTGCAATCCAAGTGGGTGCACAGATCTATGTAGGATGTGTAGAAACAGCTCAAGCTCAGTAGGTGGAAGCATTCAGAACAAATTCAAACGAAAAAAATAAGAGGAGGTAGGGGTGAGCAATCATCATACATCAGATAAGTCGGAGCCCTCGCTGGCAATATGCTGGCACTTCAATGACTTGGAAATAAAGAATATTGGACCAAAGCGGAGACAGAGTCTGTTTATCTCTTCCCGTCACAGTTGAATCAGTGCATCTGTATGTATATCTGTATGAACAGAGATCAACAGCCTTAGAAACATCACCTATCCAACTGCTCCTGTTACTTACACTCCAGTGAAATTGCAGAAGCCAAGAAATGTTTCCATCTTTTTTTCTTCTTACTAACACCTGCCACACACACACCTCACTTTAATTGGGTTTGATCAAACTCAAGAGTCAAGCAGCTTGCTAGCTTTTTCTTCCAGAGTTGTGAAAACAATTAGCGAATCTCAGGTATCACTGTTCACGGTTTTCAACTTCTCTTTTGCCTTGTAGGAAGAAAAAAAAAAAGCTAAAACAATGTCATCATTGCCAATGGAAACAAGGGATTTTTCAAGCTGTCTGCAATGTGGCTGATCATCTGTCACTACTGTCCCTCTGGGATCTGCCTGTAGAGTCAATTAGTGTTTGTGCCCTTCCACCAATTGTTAAGCATCATTAAATATGGAGTGTTGGGGGAATGTGAGTCCAAGTGTTGGAGAGGTCAGATGTTTGTTTGTACATATGGGTGCAACTCTGCTAAATATTCAGCACTTTAGCACTTAACTGGTTTGTTAGCAATAAAACCCTACTGATGCTAAGCTTTTGAGACCAACATCCATGTCGATAACTGAAAGTTTAAAAAAATCATGCCATTGAGTCGGTCTAGACCTGCTCTTTATGACAAAGTGCCCTGAGATAACGTTGTTATGATATGGCGCTATATAAATAAAACTGAATTGAATTGAATTGAATCCGTCAGGCTCTAGTAAGCAGTGATGTGAAGTGTGATTCCTACCTCATACTCAAACTCCTCTGTCCTTTCTCCATCAGCTGGAACAGGGGAGAGGTAGTCTGTCCCTTCATAGTAATCCTGGTCCATTGTATGAAGAGAATGACAGCTGTCAGGGGAGACAGACAGAGGAAGAAAGAGAGGGAAAGACAGACAGGGAGGGAGGGAGGCCGAGAAACAGAAAGAGGTGGAGAGTTGGGCGTAAGCAAGATCCATTTCGTCATTTTCTTTCAAATATGTTCAATACCTATAAGTGACAGGATTTCCTCGCCTTTGTCTTTGCTGGAATCTGAAGAATAAAGGATTTGTCAAGGGCTTTCAGTGCCGCTGGAGTGTGTGTGTGATAAAAATACAGCCCCTTGTTAATAACAGCATATCCACATAATTTGCCTCCTGCTCTTGACAGACAAAACCCCCCACATTGTACAGTGTAATTCTATTATGCTTCCCTCAGTCACTGAACAAAACAGCATTGTGAGGGCCTAACAAGATGAGCAGCTTCGGTGCCACACGAGATAATCACGGTGGACAAAACATGTTGAGTGATGTGTTAGCATTTAGCATTCAGCAGTTAGCATTACCCAGCACTGTAAAACTTTCTCAAAACAATCTCCCAGTCACAAAACCAGATTGGTAAATGTCAGAATGCTTTAAACTTTGACTCAATATTACACATGTAACAACATTTGGCAGTGAGTGCAAAGAATACAATTACACATTTACAATCTAGCCTTAAAAATAAGAGTGACAGACATTTGTTGTATCTATAAAATCCTCTGTATATTGGATTGTGCACCTGATCTTAGATGAAGAGAAGAAAATGTAAGTTTTATGGGACACATTGATTACATTTGGGGCTTGGCCTGGGGCTGTAAGTAGCCCACGAGCACACGTTGCACTGTGTTGCCTAGTTTTTTTATTAGCCCATTTGCTTTAATCACCTTATAAACCTTCCACGAGTTAAAATGGATACACCAAGCAGCTCCAATTATGGCAAGAAGGCCCCATGGGGACTTCTATGGTGATAATGTGTGAGATATATACACGTGGCAAGGATTTTGATCAGGTTATGTATAGTACTTTATACTTGCCATGCAACACTGACAATAACACAAATATTTAACGATGTTTTTAATAATGAGCGATACAGATGGAGCAGCCAACTGAATGTCTAAGCAAGTCTCCAATGACAAATGACAACAGATATTCAAAGAATTCAAGATGTTTATCATTGTTGGAATTAATTATCTACTGTGAGAAACAAACACACACACGTGCGGTTCACCAAGACCGTCCCGACTTCCCAGTTCTGGGCTTATGAAGCTCCTTCCTTGCTATTGTTTCATTCCCAGGAGGTGAAACCCAGATATTCCTTTATGCTAAACTTTTCATGTTCATAGTTTATTTCTCCTTTGAGATGAACAGAATATAAACTAAAATGCCAGAAGAGGAAATAATGAAACCTGTTTCTTTTGTTGTGTTCCAGGAAAACCTCTTGTTGATACTTGAAACTCTCAAGATCTTTTTTTTCCAACATATTTTTATGCCTTCGTCTCACATAGACAATAAAAACATGTCTTTGAGGTATTGTACTACCCAGCATCCAGTTAAGATGTGATTGGACTTCTAGTGATTGTACCACACATGCTGTTTTGCACACAAAGTAGCCCAAGTACGTCTTCTCACCTCTTCTAAATTTATAGACATGTAAGCCTAACAAACAGATTTAATCTTACAGCTGAGTGATGTTTCTGTGCATGCTTATCGAAGCAGACGGGGGACATGTGAAAGATAGTCCACCACCATAGAGAGGACAGTTAACAAACTGCATGTGCTGTGTACTGACCAGGGAAACCAGATTCCACAGTCTGAATATTGATTTATCTGTAAATATGCATTTTGTTCTGCATCTGCCACTCAATCACAATTATCCCCCATGTGACTTTGTCTGTGCTGTGTTGTGTTCAAGTGATGTAGGAGTAACAATTTCTATGACTTGACAGATCCAGATGTTCATGTATTCAAAGTCTCTTGAGGCTGTCATACATGACTATATTTTTGGTGGACTTGAATTACTTC
The DNA here is from genome assembly GCA_002120245.1 of Maccullochella peelii. Classification (NCBI taxonomy): domain Eukaryota; kingdom Metazoa; phylum Chordata; class Actinopteri; order Centrarchiformes; family Percichthyidae; genus Maccullochella; species Maccullochella peelii. The sequence goes on along the minus strand of LKNJ01001210.1, from coordinate 36,271 downwards.
TATTTACTGTAAATGTTTTCAAACTTAAGGTTTATCTACTTAGTGATACATTTAAATAAATGCTTTATACTAGACTAAACATTGAAATGCCAAGCATACTTTGTACATATTCTCTCTCTTAATGTTTAATTAGGACCACTTAGCCCTGTCCTTTATTTCCATCTTTTTTTTAAGGTGTGTCCTATTGGTGAAAAGAAGACGTGAAGGAAACTGAGAAGCTCATTCATCAAACAAATATAAGTATGCAGCTGGTTAGACTATTAATTTTTATTTTACAGGCGGCTTGCATACTTGTAATGCTAATCCTGTAAACACTGATATTTCTGCTTCATAGCTCAATAACATTTCTTACTACTTTTTTTTCCTTCTTAATTACCATCAGTCCCAGCCAAAGTCAAAACAAGGACACAACACTAGAGTCTTTGTGGCACAGAACCTAAATCCTTTGCAATTATCAAATAAAACTAAATAAAAATATATGAAATTCTATCAAATCATTGACCTCCTCCAAACTATAATCCCTGTTTGAATCAGTATCTATCATGATTCACATTTATAATTTACACAGATGTAAAATAACTGCATACATTTCCTATTGTACGTACCTGTCAGAAAGCAGGAAGGGACAGACGTCAGGCACAGGAGGGGTCGAAGGCCGGAGCTTTGCCAGCGCCATGATGTGTTCAAAGGTGATGTCGGTCTGAGTGCACACATCCACCACATGGATTTCCTGAAGGGGGCCATGGGGGCGGCCACTGGGGGTCCGCCTGATGACCTGCACCACGACGGGGTCCTTGGCAGCATGAAAGGCCTCCACAGTCTCCTCATGGCTGGACTTGGACAACTCCTTCCCATTCACCTGAGAAGGACAGGGAAAAATTACACTTTGACTGTTGGTATAGAGCCATTTTATGGAAGCACAGTCGTTGTCAAGATAGACTTGATCTTACTGGTTCAGCTAAATTGCTGTATGTAGATCCAAGGAATCAGAGTTTTCTGACTAAGTGACATTAGACTAAAAGCCAAGAGGGAAGCAGCTAATGATGCAGGTCTGGGCCTGAGAAAAATGTATGTAAAACTCTTATATAATGGAGCCTCAGGCATACACCCTCCAATCACATATGTCCATGACTTATCTCTCTCAATAGGCAGTCCATATAAACGACTTGACTTGATTTGACGCTCATTGAGTCTGCATACAACAACGCTGAGCTCTACATCACCACTACTACACTGCTGCCTGCTTTCAAAAATGTAACTCCTTCCACCTCCCCAGCCTCCGCCTTTATTAGCATCTAGTCATATGTGAATTTTGAATGTTTCTTTTAAAGGGCTGATGTTCATTTAATGCTGTGTATCTCTGCCAGGGGGCATTGTGAGCTCATAAACGCCCATCACTTGAGCAGAGCCACACCGCCAAATTAAAATGCATTTATTGTTGCAACAAATGGTTAAAACCATGACACAAATGTTTGGACTGAATTATACACAAGTTAAACTGGTATAAATGTTTACTGGAAAACTTCAGGACCAGATTCCAACAATACCACCTCCATAGTCTCTGAACATGCAACATATTGTATAAAGAATATATTGTGCCCTCAGGGCCATTCCCCACATTGCTACTACAGTGCTACAGTTGTGCTCAGGGTGAATGCATTCAGATAGAAATTTTAATGTTTTCCTGAATGTCTTCTCGACAGATGATCAAAAAGAAATCTTTATGAATATAACATTGGAAAAAATACACACAAAAACACAGTTTGATGTAAAATTATCAGACTGTTAGATCAAAGCCCAAATGGCCCCTGTTTACTCAGTCCACCTTCAACCTCATCTTCACAAAATGAACTGGATTTTCTGGCAGATTGAAAACCATTTGCACTACAGCTGGCACATATAAAGAAAATCATTGCTTCATTTAACACCAGTAATTTCTCTGGAAGAGAAACCATGGCCGTGGAATACCTTAGAGAATGCGCTTTGGTATAAACGCTGAAACCAGAGCTTATAATTTAGATAACCGCAGAAAGAAAAAATAGGTAGACAGCATAATTACACTTGAAGTTGTATTTAAATATGGTTTTCGAGCGGAGCATTTTGCTTGCACGGCAAACTAAATGAGTTTAAATGATAACTAGAAAAGTAAAAGAAAGCGTTTGTATTCACAAGTGTCAGCTGTGGAAAAATACAGCAAGGCTGGGAAACTCAAAAGGCAGCAGTGTTTCAGAACTCAAAACACAAACTCTCTTTAAAATGCAATATAGTGGTAGAAATAAAAATACATAGCCTAGTTCAGACTCTTAACAAAATGACCTAAATTCATGAGCAGTTGACAGTTTCAATCAACTCTGGCTGTGTGTATGTGGAGCCTCTAAATGAACATTAAAGATGCAGAAGCCACCAGGGAACTCCTACAAAGAGAGCTTATATTTTCAACCCCAGATATTCCACCACTAATTCTTCACTTGTGCATGTTCTGTTACACTTCTCACTGAATTTGACACAGTACAAACAGATAAATCCTCTGTGAAGTCAGGCTCAGCATGGATGTTTTATTTTTTCTACCTTTATTATTTTTATTTTTTAGCTTTCTTGATAAGTCCCCATCTGAGGTATCAATGACTAGGAAGTCAGTTTGTGTCTTTGAACAAATAGAAGTCTGCGGTCATTATGCGGTTATATAGTACACTATCCTTGTCGTTCCCAACCGTTTTGGCTTGTGACTAGGGATGCAATTAATTATTTTCTGATGATTATGATTATTATTAATTTGATTCATTGTTTGGTCTATGAAATGTAAAAAAACAAACAAAAAAAACCTGAAAGATATTCCGCTTACTATACTGCATATGACAAAGAGAAACAGCAAATACTCCCGTCTGAGAAGCTGGAATCTGAGGTGTAAAACATTTTTTCACCATTTTTACTTGAAAAATGACTAGATTATCAAAATAGTTCCCAATTATTTTTCCTTCGATCAATTAATCAACTTACCGTTTCAGCTCTACTTGTGACCCCTTGAAAACATGTCTATATCTACTCATCATCCCATGATGCATATCTCTGTGAGTTGTGAGCATTTATAAGTTATTTTACACTCAGATTGTTGAATTGGAATCACTTTTAGAAACTAGAAAAAGTTAAACTATACAGTATAAAGAAGACCAAATATTAACAAAACATCAGGGGGAAACAATTGTTGCAGAAATTGATTTCCAATATCTTGACCTTTTATCTTTTTGAATTTTGTGCTACTGCAATGTCTTGTTTTTACTTTTGATTGCTGTAACTCATGTCTGCACAACAAATTTACCCTTGGTTAATAAAGAAACCTTGAACCTTTGAACCTTGAACCTTGCCATCCCTTAATGGGGGCCCAACCTACTGCATTATGTGAACAAATGAAAAGCAAAGTCAATTTAAATATATCCCAAAATGGGTCTCTTTTCCCATGTTGGGTCTCTCTCACACACACACACACACACACACACACACTTTGCTTCTTCTTAAATGGGCACCCCAACAAGTTGGTATTGGACTTCTGTAAAGTTGGGGGACTCTCAAGAGACAGACTTTAAGAAAAAAAAAAGAATGGTCAAAATCGACAATGTAGTGGCAGAGAGTAAGCTCCAAACTCCAAAAACATTGGATCCCACACTTCCTATAATGCAACTTGATAGCCTCTTAGATACCCCCTGATGACATCATCAGGGTTTTTTTTTTTTTAACATTAGAAGGCTCCCCCCAGAAGTGCCTGGATGTCTATGTACAGTGTGTCTTGTAACAGAAAATATAAAAAATAGTAATAATGGTTATAATACAATAATAGTGTTACTATCATTCCTGGTTCATTCCAGTGTGTGCATGTGAGTTTGTGTGTGTGTTTTATTGTTTTTTCTTTCATTTCTCATTGTGTGCCTCTAGAGACTGAGTGATGCCCTACAAAACAACACAAACAACTTATTTTCTCAGCCATAGCAGTAGCCATATATAATTCCCTTAGCTCTTGTTGTACTCTGGCCTGCTCCCCTGCCTCCTGATGTGACCTTTGTTTGTAGCGATGTTGCATTAATCACCTGAGTGGGAGATAAACTGGGTCAACACCACTCCTGTGGAACTGCGGGGCAATTTGGAGGAAAAATAATCGTGCTGTCTCCCTCATCCCTCCTTCCCTCACACTCACAAACCTGCTTTCATTCTGTTTTTTTGGCCAGTCAGCAGGTATTAAATACTGCAGCATATACATTAGAGTTAAGTACTGTATTAAAGAAACATGGAGCACTACAGTATAATAATTAGCTTATACAGTCCCTTTGACTGTCTCTCTCTCCGTCTTATTTTTGTTTGTGTCTCGCTCCGCAGGCTAATCCTGGAACAGGGAGCCTGGTGGAAACAAAGGAGTTGGAGCAGACAAATGAGGTAGCCTATGGTGTATGACAGTCCCAGAGAAAAATTATCAAATTTCCCAGCTCTCCCTCTGGTACAGCCTGTCCGGTCCAGACCCCTCCTCCTCCAAGCCTCACCACTTGCTAGCTATACTCCATGACCATAATGAAACAAGAAGAAAAATGTCAGGAAAAAGAGGAGGGAGTGTTGTTTTTTTATTCTCTTCACTGGTTTTCATGAGAGCCAGATGGAACAATTAATCCCCAATCAACACAGGAATATTACGTAGCCTGCATGAGGGACTTTGCCATCCTTGTTGTGTCCCCTTGGCTGATGTCTATCCAGCTAAACACACTGCCTCAGTTAGTTGTGTGGATCTGCAGTCATTTCTGACAGATGGGAAGGGTTTCTATAAGCCTGGCTGCAGCTTCCTAGATATTCTCAGATATTCTCACACTGAAGATCTGCCTTGAGCATGGTCCTTGACAGGCCTTGCGACAGCTTGACTCTCTGCAAAGTGTATCATCAGCTAGCATGCCTAAAGATGCTGAAGGTGACTGTGAAATTTTAATGTGAATCATTTTTGCAATTGGCTTCATTCCCAAGTAGCTTTAATCTTGTCAAAATTAAACAATTTTTTGCCACATTCACAGCCTACGCTCAGTACAAGCTGTAGCCTCGTAAAGTTTCATCACACATATTTTGATGTAGTAACACTAGCATAAACTATCCTCTTCAAGTGTGCATGCAAAGTATGCAAATACATATTCATTCATAAACACATGCTGGTAAACAAAATCTGTTTGCAACAAATTATTTAGCAGCTGTAGTGTTTATCGAGTCCAATGCGGCTCTGCAAGTGCTTCATGGCCAAAACTGCTCCATACGCACAGAGTCAACATGAATTATCTTCGTCTGGAACAAAACAATGGTGATTATTCATGAGAGATCATTTGCTGTACAACTGGGCCAGGAGATGATCAGGTAAATGTGAAGTTGGGTGCTGTGATAGAGTAGCTGGACCAAGACACATCTGCTGGCTGTTTGCACATGGATATACAGCAGCTGTAGCCAGAAGAGAAATTTGTTTTTATTTAAAGCCCCTGAGATGACCAACAGGCTTCCCACAACAAATGCAGTAAACCAGCTTAGTGGAGTGCAATGAAACGAGAAAACTTCTTTTCTTTCATTTTCTCTGTGGCAGAGTCTCATACTGACAAAGACATTCAAAAATTGTGTACTTGTGACACCGCTGAGTGAATCAAGTCTCTCTGCTTCGGTAAATATCAAACTTTAAGCTTTTCACTTTAACATGCTCTGTGCTGTTACTAGCAAACAAACAGACTTACTTGAAAACTTCACCGAAAGTCACTTTTTTTCTATGAGGTCGCCTACAGCAAAGCTCAATCCTGAAGGTTCTCTCATCTGTGTCCCATCTTATCGTTTATCCTCCAGGTATGAGGACAAGCAAGAAAGAACAAACACGTAGCAGTTTAGCTCGACTCCTCAGGCATCTCCTCCGTCAGTGCTTTTGTCTCATTGACTGCTGCCTCCCATCAATATCTCCAAAGGCCGAGGGCAGAATGTAGTGACAGTGGTAGTAAAGTGGGGCCAGTTTATCTGTTAAGATGTCAACTTCAGCCAGATCTGATGCTGCTTCTGCTGAGGGACCATTTCTGTGGCAGGAGGTGCAGACACTGCCAGCAGCTTGCAGGGGATTACTGATAGAAGTGATTGATGGACTTCTGCAAGGAGAAAAGGCAGCCCCAGGCAGTAGACTCTAATAGTCCATTAGCTTTTTTATGCCTTCGAATTAACTGCATGCATTGCTTTATGGTTTGCATGTAGCACTTTGAATCTTAATGAAATGTTTTTGTTTTTTAATTTTATAGAGTTTATGCTGTGCACAAGGAGAAAGTGTTTGTCTTCACTCATATCCTGGTTGAACTACAAATGCACTGAATTCAATGAGGCAAGGTCATCCTTTCTACTTCAGCTACACCAACAAGTAAACAAGGCTTTCAGCGGCAGGTAGAAAGAGGCTCATATGTAACCAGTGCATGTAACCTTGTGTGTTGTGCTTAACATCTCTACATGCAGTGAGCCTCCGTTACACACAGTCTGTATCTCCTGTGTGCTGTCACCTGCTGGTTTGAGTGGCAGCCTGTGGGGTGTTAAGTGTATGCAGGCAGATGGAGAAAGTGTAACATGTAGGTCATCTAGCCTCGGGAGTGTAGTGCTTACAGCCGTCGATTACACGCCTGTTCTATCTTGTCATCTTTTGGGAAAAGGCAACATGACCCCTAGGCGTTAGGGTCCAGTCAGCTGTGTGGAGGCCTCAGATAAAAGAGTTGGAGGAGACTGAGGAGTGGTGACGGTGCCAGAGGAGGTGGAGGTACAGTAGAGGGGAGAAAAGGAAGCATGGCTGCCAGAGCTGTGCCTTGAAGATAGGAGGGACCACTGCTACTGGTCAACCACCACAACTGAGCGCTGATAGAATAGAAACCCCTTTTCTAACACTCATAAAATGTGGATAGGACAACCCTCTGTGGATGAGACATGACAAGACATTGTGTGGATAAACCTTCTCACGTAGCTTAGGCAAATTAAGTTGAAGTGGGAGGGGGCTGTAGTATTTTTCCCCACTATAAACTCCCATTTCAACGTTTTTCTCTTAATTATATAATCAATGTTTATCAACATAGAAACACAGAAGTCTCCTGGATAATGACAAACCACAATTTGTTTTTACACTTAGGGTTACGGGTTTTGTGCAGATTAAAAGATATATAATGTGTTAATTAGTGAACTTTAAAGGTTTAGGTAGGTGGTTTTGTTATCCTCGGACAGAGCCAGGCTAGCCGTTCCATTTCCAGTCTTAATGCTAAGCTAATCGGCTGCTGGCAGCAGCTTCTTAATTAGCATACAGACATGAGTGGTATTTATAGGTTTGTCACAAGATAACTTTAGCCGCCAGCTGCAGGAGTAACAGAATTTAGCATTTCTGATAGGATGTTTCACAAAAATTCTCCTTGGAAGTGAAAAGGTTTTTGGGGGGCATTTTATGCCATAACTAGTGAGACAACAATAACGAAAGGTCCCTGGTTAAACTTGAACTGAGGACACTGTGGTTCACAGTCTGTGCCCTAAATCCCTAGGCCACCAGAGCACCCCTTGGAAGTTATAGCTGACTTCTCTCCTTAAGTGTTTATGTACACAGGCCTACAGAATTTACTTTTCATCAAAGAACCAGATATTTTAGAAGGCAGTGGCTCATATTTTGTACTGATAATGTATACCCATACAAGCCTTAGAAATGCTCCAACTGTCGCTGCTGTACTGTTGTCTACGCAGAAAATGAACTGGACTTCCAGGACCCTAAATGGCAAAAATTACTCCTCCGACTTTGCTACTCTGCTGTTTGTTGATTTTCTCGCTGCTGCTCACTGCTGACTGACTGCTGCAGTCGGCTCCAAGCACATGAACAGCAGCCGCTACACTGCAGCTCCAATGTCAATGTTTTGCAACTCCATCTTTCAACATGTGAAACGCAATTTGCATTTTCATAAATAAAATACTATATACAAGTGAGAACGGGAACGTTCAGTAGAGAAGTGGAATTAAATACTCCCTGAGGTAATTCCAAATGCTGGAAGACTGAGTTTTGATATAAGCATGACTGCTACCTCATCCTCACAGTGAGAAAACGGCTTGGGTTCCTCTTTACATCCAAATGTCTCATTTCAATAATAAGTGTCAGAATAAAATACGGACCAAGGGCCGCTAGAGTACAGCCCTTATGACTGCATAAATCACTCTTAGACAGTCAGCGGTACTGTCTGAGCGACTCAAGCAACGCTCCAATGACATGAAACAGAGAGAGAGAGAGAGAGAGAGAGACCATGCCACTGGGGAAATCTGACAATGCCCTCAACATCTCTACATGAACCAATGTACAGGCCTCCTTTAACCCCCCCAACCACATAAAACACACTCCACAAGGCCCCTGGGTTATTTTTCACATTAAAAGGCCCTATACGCTGCTGCTGAAGTTTTATGCCCGCAGAACATTTGATGAATTCTGCCTATTTTCTTCTCTGAGCACCAATTTTGTGTGGAGTACTCCCTTTATTGCGCAACTCGTTCAAAGTGTATCAGCTCTTTCAATCTGCTCTAAAATTCATGGTCCTCCTTTTTACATACATTTATTATCCAATCTTGTGCCGTTATTGCTCAACGCAAGGACAACTATTATAAAAGGACAAAGGGAGAAGAGATCTTAGTATGAGCAGAGTATTCAATGACATTCAAGTTTATTTATATAGCGCCAAATCATAACAGAAGTTACCGAAGTTACCTCGGGGCACTTCTCATATAGAGCAGGTCTAGCACCGTACTTTTTATAATATTTAGTTGGCGTAGGTGAAGAAAGCTCTAAGCTCATGAATGGATTGTGCAGTGTCACCATCTACCAACTACCACCACCATTACCTCCACGTCCTCCTGTACACTTGTCTGCTGTGTTGTGGTCAGTGATACTTAATAATGCGTTACAGTAATGTAATTACTTTTTCAGTAACAGGTAGTGTAAGGGATTCAAATTCAGTAAGCACATTACAGTTACTAACCCCAGTAGCACTCCGTTGCTTGGACACTTTGGGGGTCGGCTTGTTCGCTCGCTGTCTTACCAGGAGTTGATATCAGTTTGGTCTCTGTGTGTTCAGTGGACAGACTGGTCCGGTACATGTTAGCCTGGCGCAAGAGCTGGAGACGTGGGGAGGTGGCTAGTCTCCACAAAAAGAGGAGAAATGCGTCTTCCGGGTAACTCAAATAAGTTTATCTTTTTTACCTGTTATGCGTTCTTAATTAGCTGGCTTGCTAACGTTAGCCACTGGTTTTGTTCAGAGTTGGAGGGTGTGTGAACGACTTTGCTGTGAGGACAGGACTTCTAGAGTGCTGTGTGCAGGCACCGGGATTAATGTTAAACTAGATGTTGGTTGTCAGTACATCCAATAGATCCAAAACATTGGTTACTGCTTGTTAAATACAGATTATGTGCCATGTGGGTGTGGAGCCGGGCTGAGTAATGGAAATAATGTAACGGGTTATGTTACTTTTGCTGTTGAGTATTTAATAATGTAATGTAATTACTTTTTCAGTGAGTAATATTTAACATTTTTCAAGTAACACTGATTGTGTGTCACTGTTATTGCATTAATGAAATGCTGCTGCTGAATTCTGCAACAGCTTCTCCAGGCTTACCAATACCTCCAGCATGACCAAAACACACACAGATAGGACAGACAGAAGGCACAGACTCACAAGCATACAGCAGTGCTCACAATGCTGCCCATGAAAGACTGCTGGATAAACATTTCATCAGATTTCTTATCGTACTTGGCCCTGTTTGTCAGATGCTCCGTGTAATAATACCCACGACATCCTCCTGTTCTGCTTCTGATCACTTTCCCATGAAATTAGATCAATACGCCGTTCCATCTTCATCACTAACAGATTACAGCTGAATGCGCGATAATTTTACTATCCTATTTTGGCTGGATTATGAAATGCTGCAGCGGATTCTAAATATGATTTGGGACTAGGGAGGGAAACGAAGTGCTAAGTTAATCAGCTTGTTCAAGGTTAATGGTACATGCAGGGTATATTTGTTAAAGAGATTTAGAGATACGCAGTTAATCTCTGTGCTTAACTTTTAAGATCTTGCCATCTTGGAGTGAGTTTTAATGTAAAATGGAGGGAGAAAATCGAATTAGAGTAAAAGCGGCACTTCGGTGGATGAATAACTAATGGATTAACAGTCTCCTCCTTGGCGATAACTGGTAATTGGTTTGGCGGGCGGGAAAGGAGGGGGTGATGGGGGGTAGTTGGATGACGCTATGTGCTGTGCAGATCAGCAAAATGGCCTGGCTGGCGTGAAAAGATGTAAGGAGTAATGGTGCCATCCATATGCTGACTGAAGAAAATCAAGTGGGTACTGTCATGGAACATTTCCAAATGTGCTGAGAGTGAGGCAGGAAGGAGGTACAAACAAATGAAAGTGCCTAGTAGGAGTATTTTCAACACTAAAAAGGCACAAAAAACAGCATACAAGTACAACCACTGCTCTTCCTTCACTTGTCTGTTGCCCATTTCTGTTGTCGTCCTGTGTACAATATTTCTATACTTACAGAAGAAAAAGGAGCCAACTACATGTTAAAGGAATGTTTACTACAACTTGGTCATAATTTCTTTAAGCAATGATAACATTGTACAAACAAGCCATTTTGGGAAATAGTTATTTGCTTTCTTGCCAAGAGTTAGATGAGAAGATTGACACCACTCTCACATCTGTTCTTTAAATATGAAGTTACAGCCAGTCTCTGCTAGTTGCCTGGCAACCTCACGTGACGATAAAACTCCAGGAAGTCACTGCACCCGACCAAGAAATTGCTCAGCACATAACCCCCCACCAACACCACAACTTGTCATTGTTACACTTTGATTTTTGTACAGTTTACACGAATTAGTTGTAACATGTTAATTAGTGAGCTATAGAGAAGCTGATAGGCAGATTTTCTTACCTTGGGACAGAGCCAGGCTAGCTGTTTTCCCCCGTTTCCAGTCATTTTGCTAAGCTAAGCTAACCAGCTACTGGCAGTAGCTTCACATTTAGCGTACAGACATGAGAGTGGTATCGATCTTCTTCTATAACTCTCAGCAAGAAAGCGAATAAGTGTATTTCCCAAATGGTCCAACTACTCTATATTTTGAGGTAAAATGGAATGTGGTAGCGCCCGACATGTCGGTTATAATCCAGGAAAACTGTGTATCCATACAACTATGGTAAGTATGGTACAGTAGATCACAATTGAACCAGGGAATTTGTCTGTAAACTGTAATGGATGTTTACCATGGACAGTTTTGGTATTAATTTTACCATTCTCCTTTGTTTTTTCATGTTTTCCCCGTTTTTTTTGCGATATTGCCGCATTCCCAGATCTCAGCAATTAACTTGGTAAGTACAATGTTTTTATTACAGAGACAAATAATGGCAAAAACTAGAAAAATAAGTCCCAAGTTGTAATGAACCAGATTTATCCTTTATTATCTGCTATTTCCCATGAAGTTTTAGAGTGCAGATGAGATGACACAGGTAACAGATGGCACTAGCAATGCCTTCGAACACCAGGACCGGTCTTATTCACGGTGGCCTGGGGAGACTTTGAAAAGCGGTAAATTGTTTCCTTCACGTTTAATATGCTCATCCTAGCAGCAGAGGCAATTAACACTGGATAAGCACTATTTACATAATGCCAGACACACTCGTGATCACAACAAAGGCGTCTTGTTGCCTCCACTTTCCAACTTGCTCTTTGTCTGTGAGGCTGTCGCACGGTCGCTGGTTGGGGAATGAGGGTAGGGGTCAGGCGGTGGCACATGGAGCTTTGACAGTGCAAATAATAAACTGGGAGGGTTTGAAAGGTCAGTCAGGACCCCCGCGGCTGGCCACTGATCTGCCTGTTAGCCATTAACTGGGAGCCAGTTCAGGTGGGGTGTCAAGGAAAGGACAGAAAGAATGAAGGAAAGGAGGAAAGAGCTAAGATAAAAGGAAAGACTGGAAGGAGGAAAACAAACCTCAACTCAAATTCTAGTATATCTGCTGAAGAAAAAAGAAACTCACTCCAGAAAGCAATTTTTGCACTTAATGTTTGTGATTGCAGGTATATTGTGCCTGAAGCTGCTGTTTTTAACACTTTCCCCAGAGGCAAATAGAGTAATTAGTATCTCATCACAAATGTCAATCACCACAAAGGACTTGACAAGAGAGCGGACTGGTGAAATCAAGAGAGCCTCATGGACCGACAGTGAGCAGGTTTGGTCAATGCTGCCAATGTCGAAGAGAACAAAAGGACAGGATTACTGATGATAGCCCGAGGCTGCGAGGGCTGAACTCTCATTCAAGCTTTCTTTGCACCAAACTCATCTTCAAATTCAAACACTGGAAATGTTTCAGAGAAAGCAAAGCTGGGGGACATCTGGCAGGTAAATGACTGGTGTTCTTTGATGAAATGTCAGGTTTATGGAGTCACAGGATTATAAGGCCTCTCTGGTGCCCAAAGAGTAAATACAAAGTTATTGACTTCAGAGCACTCAGCAAAGATCAACACCAGAGGGATCAAGCTAACATATGGCAAATACTGCCAACTCTTTGTAATTACTCTACAAAACTCCCTAGGACTTTTTAAACTGCTCTTTGTAAAATCATTCACCTAGCAACTAACAATCTACACTCCAGCAGTAAAAATCCTCAAATATAATTATTAGAGTCAAGACGACACATTTGACTTCTATGTGTGAAGGAGAAGACAGCACATAGGCCAAAAGACAACAGACTGAAAAAAGCAGACAGCAACAATCAGGCATCCAAAAGTGATCCCATTTCAGCTGAAGGACACAGCAGTAAATAATATCAAAACCTCCAGTTGAAAGCAGAGCTGTCCAATTAGGATGGCATTTACAATGAGACAGTGATGAAGTTGCTGATGATAATCTTATCCTTGTAAAGAGCAGCGGCACAATGCATGATTAAAAGGAAGGACATTATCTTAGAAGAGTGATCACAAGTGTAATCAATCTACTTCAAGGCTCCCTGCCGTGTTGTTCATGGCACAGCGAAAGTGCCAGCGAGAGGTTAGGAGAGTGGATGTCTGTGGTTTTCTCTCAACCCACTCGAGTCGCACTCCTTGTCAGGTCCCAGAGTCAATAAACAAAGGGAAGTGAGAGGAAATTGGTTGCAATTCAGTGCTTCCCACTGTGTCCTGATTACACAGTTGGAACAGTGGAGGCAGAAATGATGCTCAGAAGAGCTGTATACTTGATCAAAAATACTGTACCTGTTTACGTCAGACCAGATACAGATACCCTTATCACCCTCACACTGGCCTCGTTAGCCCTTTGCACATAGATGGCCAAATATATGTCATGTTCAGGTCACATCTGATTGACCATAAAATTAGTTGCTAACAGAAAATGTTCAAATCAGCCTCCTAGTGGTAAATACAAATACAGTAGAACAAGGCACTTCTTTTTACAGCCTGTCACAGTATCTACCACTTACAGACGTACATATAGCAGAAGTGTCATCTATTTTACCATTTTGTTTCCCCTGATAAAATATAAACATGGAATTGTTTTGATGTTGAAGTATTGGCTCAGGGCTGAAAGATTTTGTCTAACTTTTAGTGACATTTTGTTGGACCTGGGCCAGACTTGGGCCAAAATTGCTGCTCTGTCCAGGCCTCTAGAGCCAAGCATAACATTTCAATTCCCATTGGCAAACAGTATTTTAAAACACTGTAAGAAAGCTTACTTCAAACTGACAATTAATGACAGAAATGACCAAATAGAGCTTGGTCAGGAAGCATTATGATCAATTAAATGGTATTAGAGCACAACAAGCTAACTGCTGTACTTACGATTTCAATGACACAGCCGAACAAAACGAAGACCAACAGGAATCCCTACATCACTGTCTAACAGCAGGGTTAAAGTAACCTCTAATAGAACAAATACAACAAACAATGTCAGCCAGTCTATTCTCAATGTAATGAAATACCTGTCAAAACATGTTTCTATGACCTGAAGCTTTGCACAGTAAATGAGCTGTAACATTACCTTGCTCTTGATGGAGAATACATTAATGAAAAAATAGTCCACCTGGCAATTTTAATGTATGCAAAAAAAAAACAAGCTCACAAACCAATCTTGATTAAGAACACCTGGCGCTGTTGTTGTTTGAAGAGTGCACCCAGGAATGAGTGGAATGATTTACAGGCAATAACACAGCAAACTTCCTGATTAATGATTCTGCCATCTCTTGAAGTTTCTCCAAAAGAAAAAAAAAATGTGTTGATGAACATATTGAGCCTGTGGAGGCTTTCCAGAGCTGTACTTATTAGCTGGCACTTCAGAATTATTTTGACGTTACAAGAAGTACACAGGCGACTGCACTGCATCCACTGAATGTGCAAACGGATGTGTGTGGGGGGGGGGTGTAATGTGGTAATGGTATGTATGTGTGGTGGTGGCAAAGATGGGGGTAGAGGGAGTCTTCACACTGCCATGGGAACCATAAGTAGGCCACATATGTGACGATAGGGCTGCGTGTTTGCCGTCCTCTGTTTCATAAGAATCGGGCTCCTCTGGCTAATGGGTGTAATAAAGGATTGTTCATGCCAGCGTCCTTTCATTTATTCTCATTCCTGAGAGTGTGAGGGGGACCGCTGCAGCAATCAGCCTCTACTCACTGGTTAATTCCAAGGCAGATTTATAGTTTGACTGTGTAATGGATGCTTTGTGTGCATGCGTATGTGATTGTTCCTGCGTGTATGTGTACTTCAAACTCATCCTACCTTCGCACAAAGTCAGTTTTACAAGGCTTTATCCCTACAACTGCGAGGCCAAGATTAAATTTTAATCAGCTATTACGTGCAATCACAGCCATGGTTTGGATCCCAATGAAGCTTATACCCAGAGCCCACACCTGGACCATACAGGCTGCAGCGGGGCTGTCATCTGTCCTGCCTCGGAGACAGGAACAGGTCACTTGTGGCTGTGGTGGAGAGGAGAGACACTCCTGCCAGACAGAAATGGCAGCTGCTCTGCCTCCCCAGCAGAGTGTGTGGTATGAGGGGTAATGAAGCCAGGAGAAAGATGTGAACACAGGAGGAAGAGAAGACGAAGGGACAGTATGATGTCCAACTTAAAGCCAGATAAACAAATCCCACTTTTCCACTACAGGAACTTAACATAGCCTAATGTAACATGGAGCCATCTAAATGGGTTCTGCTTTTATTTCAAATTGTTCTCTGCACGCTTTGGCAAGACGTTCCTGGAACTAAACTATGGCCCTACTTGGAAATTGATACTCTATCCAAGCACTGTTCATCGTAACTGGTCAAGCAAATGTGCAAATTACTACCACATCTGCAACAGCAAAAAGAAACAAACTGGAAAATGGACAAATAATGACTGCGCCATGATACGCATTTGGGAGGAGAAGGGAGCTGGAATCAGATCTAAAAAAATGAAAAGGTGTATCAGAGGATATTTAAGGACAGTGAAGCTATTAGTCATTAGAAGGCAGTGCAGCATCCTCTGACACCATCACACTCATGCCTCCTCACTGCAGACACAAGCTCCTGAACTAGACACGACAAGCTGAGGAAGGCTGAGAAGTCAGGCACCACAGCAGGGTATATATACACCACTTTAGCTGAAGTGGAAGTTCTTTTGTTCTCGTCTGCCGGACGGTGTGTAGAGTTGGCGAGCGATTAGGTTCATTTATACCACGGCAGCCACTTGGCAAGGATCACCACTCCATGTGGAGCCAATGTAACACTAGAATGAGACCAAATGGCTCTCTCAATTGGAAGGCAGAGAGGGGGAGGGTGGGGGTATTGGTGGAGGGCATCTGCTCAACATTTACCTAGTGTTTTATAATTAGATGAGTGCAACTGCTTGGGAGCAAAGCATCTGTTCCACTGTGATTTTCTGATAACAATTCTATGACTTGGAAGCGGGCGGAGGAGGACTGTAGATGGAGACAATTAGTGTAGCTAATAAAATATGAACCATATTGCAAGTGAAAAGAAATCTGTGTGCAAAACATACAGACTGATGGCGGGGTGGAAGTTGGTCATGACAAATGCTAATTGGTCCCATGCAGCAGTAGGGCAACCTGTTAAAGCCTGCTCACATCTGGCACTTTGGTTTCCTCTCTCACTCTATTTCACGTACTTAATTCTCTGCCAAACACCAACATTTAGCACAGGAGGATAACAGCTCAGTAGGTGCAGAAATAGAGCCCATGTGGAGACAGCATGATACTCAACAAATAGTCTCCCCACTGGTTCATGGAAAGTCACACAAAGTGTATTTTTAGGATAATAAGACCTTACTGTCAGCAGACTTGTTGCAGGAAGAGTACAGGTGCAACTAAAAACATTAATTAATGATGCCTCTGTTCATTTATATGTGCCAGTAAATCATTCTAGAGAGTCAGCATGCACAATACCAGGGCCCTAGAACTGGAACACCTAAATAGGGTGCAGCCATTAATTATACCTGTGTTTAACATATCAAAATGTCCGTTGTAAATAAGGTCAATTGCACCGACTAGCACACACACACTGTATTGGCTTTGCCTTTGAAAACAAATACGCATGATGTCTACAAAGATGCAATGGCAACAATTTTGCCTCCTTACGTTATAAAGCAACACCACATTCCACAACAAACACAAAATGGCCCATACGAGCGTTTTCTCAAATTGCTGCTGCTATAGTTATAGTATGGCTAAAATTGCACCCAGGGGTCAGGGAAAGATTGTGGTCATGGTTTTGTTTATGGATAGATTGCCGTTATGGTTAAAAGAAATGCTGACTGTTTGTAGGAGAGGGGACATGAATCCCAGTCGCATTCAAATACTGTCACACTACTTTCCACTTTGTCACTAAGCGTAAACCTTTTAAGCTGTTTAAAAGAATAGTTCAACATTTTGGGAAACATGCTCATTCACTCTCTTGCAGAGAGTTAGATAAGAGGTTAGATACCACTCTCATACAGTGTCTGTCCATTAAGTATGAAGCTAGAGCCAGGTAACAATTAGCTAAGCATTAAGCTAGGCTGGTTCTGTTCAAAGTTATGGGAAGTTATGTTATGCAACCATTTCTTGGCCAGGCGGAGTGACTTCCTGGAGTCTCGGATTGCCTGGCAACCTCAAGAAATAGTTACGACATTAGCCCCATAAAACCACAACTTTTCGTTTCATATTTCTGTTTGTGTATGAATCAAACAAACAAGATATAATGTGTTAATTAGTGAGGTGTTGGTAGGTAGATCTTGTTTTTTAAATTTTGGACAAACCAGACTAGCTTTTTCCCCCTGCTTCCAGTCTTTATGCTAAGCTAAGCTAATTGTGCATGGCTCTTGCTTTAAAGTTAACAAACAGAGATGAGAGTGGTATCTTACCTCTAATCTAACATATTTACCAAAATGTCAAACTATTTCTTAAAGAAACAAACACTGCAGCTGATTTGCTGGACAGGAGAATTTCATTCTCCAAAAGCTGTGTGTGAAAATACAGGTGTTTATTACTGCTAACTAATAAAAAACAGTATCTCTTAGGGTCTGTCTTTCAACTAATGTTTTTTTAGGACATATGAGATTAAACAGAGGAAGTTTTTGTAATTGACTTTCAAATGAACCCACCTGTTCACCCAGCAGATACAGCATTCATTAATAAATATGCTGCTATAGCAATTTTGCTAACACAGAATTTGTCACCTCAGAGATGATGGAGCTCGTCTTCTCTCACCCATCGTTTAAATTGAAAAGTCACCTCAAGCGTTATACATGCAGGGGACAGTTCATGTTACCTGTTATAATCATACTGATGGATCGGTTTTCACTTTACAAAGAATTTATCCTTAGTTTGCTGAAGAACATGGTTGAACTTGAATGCCAGTCCTTCTAGTGGCTTTTATTTATAACCTAAGTGACCTGTATTCTAAGCATACATTTCAGCTTTATCCTAGATGCCATTGTGTATTAATATTAAACATTTATATAGCCTGCTTTTGGTACGAATATATTTTTGCTTTTTTGATCGTTTTCAGTAAATCACAGCTACAAGTGACATCTGTATTTAATAATGTTTCATATATGAGACGAAGGACTCCTCCGCTGTTGCACGCTTCAGCCTTGAGTGGTCATTTTCTGGCATAAGAAGACCTATATATCTTAGATTCACCTGGGGCCATCACTGAGGTGCGGGGCCGCAGTGTAGATTTGTCGAACAAAGAGAGAGGAAAACGGAACTCCCTCAGCTGTGTGACTGCCAAATTCATTCCTGTACAGAGTACAAGCAAGTGTGATAGATTTTCCCCAAGCAACCGGTATATTTCCAGACTCTGCATTTCCTGAAATACAACTTTCTCCCTTGAGCAGGGAAATCTAGTGGAGAGCGGAAAAAGCATGATATGATGTTTGCCGTGCAAACACACACACACACTTGCATAAACCCCCCTCCAGACTATGCAGACACACAGAAGCACAGTGTCATGTGCAGGCTACCTTGTCTTTTTTTTTTACAGTGTTCTGTCAGTTCCCTGATGAATAGCAGCCCTCAGGTGGAGGAAGAACCCCATCTTCATCCCACCCCCTTGTCTCTCTATCTCAAAACATATTCTGCCTTTGATTAATTCAAAAACAGTCTAAAATGCACTCAGTGTCTAAAAACAGACATTCCTGTATTGATTACCTCTGTGCTATTCCCTCAGGCACACCTCTGAGGAAAACACTGTTTTCAAATCAAATTTGTTTAACAAATAGCAGTTAAACAAATTCTGCTATTACTATAAAATCGTCAATATCAGACATTTTATGCAACCCTACACAGTGCATATAACTTGTATTTAATCACAGACCTTGTTTACAGTTTTTTTTTTTTAAAAAGCATAATTTGCTGCTGAGTATGTTTGGCTGAAGCAAGCTCTGGGACTTCACTGTGGTCTTCTGGCACTGATCAGTCACTGTCTGTTATTTTTTTTAGGAAGCTCTCAGAGTGTCTGTGTGATGACAGCAGCCACTCCTACTACACGTTTAACAAGCAATGGAGAGAAACTGATATGGACCGATGACACTCAGAGTTAGTGACGTGCCAGTGACACTAATGGACTACCACTCAGCATTCCCCTGACATTATCCAGTCTCTGTCTCATCTTTCTTGATCTCTCGCTCGCACAATTCACCCCAGAGGAAAGTTAGATCCAGTCTGCATATCCACTGAGAGTGAGATACATTTATAAACAGTTTGTCTACAGTTTTTATTTATTGCAAAGTGACCACCACAGCTGTTATCTATGTCAAAAATGTCTTCAAGTTCAAATACATCATAATGTATTTATGTAGGCTTGCACATCCACCCATTCTCCACTGCTTATCAGGCCTGGGTCGTGGTGGCAAGACATCCATCTCTGCAGCCCCATCCTGTAGCTCTTTCTGGGGGAACTTGAAGCCAGGCCAGGTAAAATATAGAGTAATCGCTCCATCATGTTCTGGGTCTGCCCGCTCTCTCCACACAGATGGATGTGCCTTGAATACCTCCGGAGAGAAGCTTTCAGGAGGCATCAGGATCAGACACCTGAACCACCTCAACTTGCTCCTTTCAACGCAACTGCACGGTTGTTTACCTCCACGCACCTTCTGGAAATCAAAGTTCCTCGCCCAGTCACTAAGGTGGAGCCCAACCACCCAGACTGGAATCTCATTTACGTGATTTCATTCTTTCGGGTGCTACTCAGAGCTTATGACCATAGCTGACGGTTCAAACGTACACTGACTGATAAATTGAGAGCTTTGCTTTCAGGCTCAGCTTTCTCTTCGCCTCAACAGTCCTGTGAAAAATTTACATCCTGACAGATGTTATACCAAACTTCCTGTCGATCTCATCCTACACTCAGTTGTGAATGGACCCAACAATACTCAACACTTGGGACACGATGTTTGTAAAAATTGTAAATTTGGATTACACCAATGCATTTTAAGGCTTTATGATGAAATCACAATGCCTCATAATGAGTCACGGTCAACACATTTTTAAGCTTCTACAACTCAATCTCTGAATGCAACTTCATATTGGTACAGAACAAGGAGCTGAATAAGACAGGTGGCCCCCCCTCCTCAGTGTGGCCAGTCTGCCTACTAGTGTTGAGGCTGTGAGGAAGGAGGCCTGACTGTGAGAGGATCTGGGTTGTGTAGGAGGTGCTGGGTTGACTGCAGTGCTGCGGGGGAGAAAACGCGCTCGCCATTCCAACCTCACAAAGATTGCATTCACTTTCTACTGTGAACTTCTGCTAGCTGCTGCTTCACAACAACGCGTTGTGTTGTAAAAATAGTTTCCTTTCTCTCACATGCTCATATTGAGACATATAAAACGAAGTGTCCCTCAATTTTAAAGTGGCACTTTCACTTTGGTCTCTTCTGCAACAAACATGATTTATCGTATGGAGATTAGCATTTAACAAACTCTTCCATATGAAACATTTCTTGCAAATCAATTAACCCACAGACCCGTTTATTTCAAATTCAAATGCGATTGGACTTCTAAATAGATTTTGCAGTCCAATTAAATTACATCAACTCTAACTCACCCTACATTGATGAGGCATTGATTTCATTTGAGAAAGGCTGGAGTTTTTAAAAAGCCATTGTGATGCTCTCATTGCAAATGCAGCTCATTAAAAGCGAGGCCTTTGGAACTGTGTCAGTGTGTCAGCAGCAGCAACAATAAAAGGAACGGCTCCATTCGCCACAGTAAACTTAAACACTCAGATGTGTTTTTTAAATAAAGCTTGAGGGTTTCTGTTTTCAGATTGCAATATGGCTAAGGGCTTGTTGTCTGGCTTTTGTACACTGGCTAATAATACTTGATACTACTGGCTCCTCATGTTTTCTTTGGATTTAAGCCTAGAGGAGTGACTGCTAGATAGCTAATGTCACTGCAGCGGCCGCATTCATGGAGCTTCTTATCGCTTTCCTCCCCAGGGCAGTGCGAGCTGTGGAGCAGGGAGGTGTGAGTGTGTGTCGCCCTTCCCATCAAACGGCTGTCAGGCCGAGCTTATCATGGGAGCCGCAGGGGGTGCCCGCTGACCTGTGGAGTGACACCCAGCATGGCTGCCTCACCCGGGGGGTTTTGTGTCACCCTGACATCCCTAGCACCACCCCTCCTCCACCCCCAACACACACACACACACACACACACACACACACACAGACTGATCTCCTGACCTACCCCAGCATCAGTCATCCTCTCTCTCTCACACACACACACCTGTCACAGACAATCCACACCTTCTGAGGCACCGCTCTCATGCAGAGGTTAAAGTATAAAAGTAAGAGCAATGTAAGGAAAGCAGAGAAGTGGAGTAAAAGACAGACAAAAGTGAAAAAGGGCCGTCACTGAAAGCATCTACCACGAGAACTCGAGGCTTTGTCACCTCTTTTTATCGACTATAGATCACACAGACACCATCCTATTTCTCCAAATGTCAGCGGTGATGCTGGAGCTGATATCTTGTGGCTGAGGGGAAACTGGACGCTGAACACATTGTATCGTACAGATAAGAGAAAGCCTGTGTATTCTGTCAGCAAACAGAGGAACTTGTTTCTGTCACCATCCACCACCAGCATTTAAAACACCTACAAAAATGCAGATCTCTGATCGAATATATTGTGTATTTTTCCAAGTTTTCTGAGTCCATCTAGAGCTCAGTGATAATTGAATTATCCTCTCTGGTATTGTGTCCTGATAATATGAACATATTTTGTTAGCATTCTGTGAAATTATGTGATTGAATGATTCCAAGCCAATGTTATTTGAAAACTAACTAAATTAGAGGAACACAGTTTAGTGCACTGAACATCAATTTAATTGTACATGATATTTTGCCTTTATTTGCCATATTGTTTCAGCACATGTTAAGAGTCAAGAAGTAGGAGTAATGACATCATTAAAGTACCCAACTGAAAACTTGTCTTTTCAATCATAATTATCTATCTCTATAATATTAAATGTTCATGATAAATAAGAAACGATCCAAGTTAAAGTTAGAAAAAGCTTTAAAAGGTCTAAGAAAGAGTTTAACACTCAAAAAATGTGTGGCTGTGGTTTTATCAGATTTGATTGACAGTGGCATCTCGCTGGTGTTTGACATTTTTTTATTGATTGGTTGCAGAACGTCAAAAGAGCGGGTCATATCTAATCTGAACCTGTCAGAGGCAAACACAGAGAGAGAGGGGAAAAATAAATACAAGAACGCTGGTCTGCTGCATTGTAGCGAGAAATTCTTAACTCTGTCCCTGAAGTAGACTTTCGTTTAGTCTCTGTCTGCATCTGTTAACGCCGGGCCTGGATCCCACGATGAAGTTCAAGTGCGGTGACGCAGATGGCAAACTCACCAGTACACAGATAGGATCCACATCCTTGGCTTCAGGGATTGGTGGGAATTGATTTTGCTATATGTTACAAAAATCAACGTTCAAGTACGACCTATGCTGGGACACTGACAACAAAAGCAAAAAACCCCACAGCTGATATGATTCCACTTGGTGAATTACTAAATTCTGATTGGTGCATGAAAAAAAACAATCACCACCTTTTTCCAATAGGGCTTTGCTGACAAAACCAGTGAGAAGAGACTGATTAAGAAAGTTGATTGAAACTTAAAGCCCTGAAAACTTGTTTTTTTCAGAGGTATCTAATGTTTCATAGTCGTTATGGTTGTTACATGTATTGAATGTGTTTCTTGCTGAAATTTCCTTCCTTCCCAGCATACAATCCCCATTAATTGGGAGGAGAAGGGAAGATGTGTTCTCATGAATGGCAAAAAATTAATGAGGGCCCTTCTGTCTGCTTAAACTCCGATAATCAGCTAAGAGGCACCCTGGATGCAGATGCACAGCCCCCTGTGTGTATCCCATAGCTCTTTGTTTTCACCAGTGTTTGTAGTGAAAAGCACAAGCTGTCAGGTCTGTTCTCACTCTACACACGATAAACACATAGACACTCTTGCACACATACGCACACACACGGACAGAAGTTGAGAGCAGAATTTAACAGTCCAAAGTCTCCCATAAAAGCGACCACATACAATCAGACCGACATAGCACACACGCAATACATACTTGATGCAATCAAGCACAGACGCAAAACAATTTAGACAGAGACACAAATAATTCTGAGCATATACACACACACACACACACACACACACACATCTGTACGCACACGCATACTCATATTTCCATAAACAGTCATGCTTGCACACAGAGATAAATAGCTGTTTTGAAATGCATAATGTCATGTTCTGAGTTATACTGAGGGCAAGAAGTCACGGATAATAATAATGGGGACAGAAAAATATGCCTCCTTTGTCCTTGGTTTACTGGCAGATATGGTAACACACAAAAAGACTAAGACTAGAAAATATTTTGTATCCCCCAAGCCACAGTAACATGCTGTATCCCAGCTCTTTACACACACACACACACACACACACACACACAACATCTGAGTCATCTTACACCGTGTTCAATTCATTAAATAGACTCTCTGGTTCACTGGGGATTGGCATTGAGATACTCAGGCATGTAGTTAATTTTCTCCGTCGCTCCTCCAGTCTGATTGAAGTTGACGGCCTTTGATCTTGACGAGCATGTGAAAGTAAAACATGCGCTAAGACAAGGCTCGGTGTTACTCATGGATGACGCCACGCTGATGTCATCCTCATCCGACTTACCCAGAGTGAAATTACTTTTATCCCAATTAATTAATGAAGTGATGGAAATAAAAAAGGAAGGTGAATGAGTACAATGACCTCCAGGACTTTGTTTGCTTCTATAATTGGTTTCTTGTTGTTTCTGTGCACGTACATTAGACGATAACCTCCTATCACAGCCCCTGTCTGAATACCTCAGGACAGCAAACAGGCAAAACAAGTACTTTCACATCCGACACCCAGCAGTGAGAGAAATTTGTTCCCTGATAAACAGCTTTAGTTCCCTAAGGAAAATAGTATGTCATGGTTTGTTTGTGCAGCTCTTCCTTGGCGGTAGCTGTGAGTCAGATGAAAGAAATCAGTACAGACGGAAGCACATACAGGAGATAAAACTAATTTTGAAGAGCTATGTTCATGTTAGGTTGGAGAGGCGTAAGGAGACGAGGGGGTCCGCAGACTTGATATACAGCTGAAAAGGTCAGCTGGGTTCTTATTGAGATAAGAAACAGATGAAAAGGAAAAGGTCAATTCATCAGCTCCCCCACGGTGAGATTTAGTGGACTGACTGATAAAACCCATTGACTTCATGTCTTGTGGCAAATGTGGCATCATCTGTATCTGAGGAGTACAGCGCACATCTCTGGGACAAAATGTGTTATCTGGATTTTAACTTCCTTTTTAATTTTCTCTTATCTAAAACAATATTGTGTTTAAACTATTTCAGCTATTGCAATCTGTTGTGCAGAAGCAGTCAAGCGATTGAATGTGTGATTCACACAAAATTAGACTGAAATCTCAAGTTACACAGTCAGCGTGAGGCTGTGGTTATGCAACACTCTATGCAGCGTTAGGAATAGCATTAGACGCTGAGAGGGGAGCTATAGAGTGAGGATGTAAATACTGCTCCTTTGTAAACAGCCTTAGTGGAAAAAAATAATCTCAGCATATTTGGATCTCAATTTCAGCCACTGGGAACCCCGAGACAGACAAGGCGAAGCTCGCAGACATCCATTTGTGGTGTAATCAAACATGGTTGGCTAACAGATCAGGCCTCTGGTTAGAAGCTGTAGGATAAAGCACAGAAAGAGCACCGGATGATGGAAAGGGGGCTGACTCAGAAATATGATTCTTTATATTAGGAAGACATGAAAAGGATTTGTGTGTGTGTATGCATCTGTCGGTCCATGTAGAGCTTAAAAAATATGGACCTTTGTATTGCTTGGGAACTGTAAAAGCAGCGCTTAAAGCCCAGATTATATTTCAGGCTAATCTTTCCCGGGTGGGTACAAGATCAATCAAGCAGCACATTTTTGTCTCTCCTCCCCCTCTTTCTTCACTTCTATCAATTTTAATGGTTGAGAGACATCCTTCAAAAAAACATAATAGGACAAGAAGATGGATGAGAACATTTGTAGCTAACTGTCTGGAGATAGCACTGGAGATGTGGTGGGGGGTGAGAGCAAGGTTCAACAGCCTTAATGTACTATCAAAGCCATCACAGGCACACACATACTCGAACGAAGTGGCAGGACTTTCTTAGTATTTTCCTCCTATGTAAATTCCTATTTCACAGTGGGCCTGCAACAAAAACATTTTTCATTAATTCATCTGCTGATTATTTTCTTAATTAGTCAATTCATTGTTTAATCTATAAAACATCAGAAAATAGTAAAATATGCCCATCACAATTTCCTTAAGCCCAAGGTGATGCCCTCAAATGACTAACCAACAGTCCAAAGCTCAAAGATATTCAGTTTACTGTCAGATAAATCATATTACTATCAATAAATGCCCAAAATTAAGCTTAAACCATGGATTTTTGCTTGAGAAATGGCTTTGAATATTAATCGAGCATTAATCGAGCAAAACGTTGCTTATTCATGTTCTGTCATCCGACAGATCAGCCACTGTTTCTACTGAGAAGAAGATAATCAGATGTCTTTATCAGAGTTGCAGCAACTTCAAAACACTTTTTTTGTTGAAATTGGGAACAAAGCACCACGCTATAGTTATTGAATTTGTCAAAAATTGAACCAAAATCCAAAAGTGAACTGATTTTAACTGCTAATTAAGTGTTCATGAGGTTTCTTCAAACATGATCCTTAGCTTTCACTTGGCATTTCCAGTCAGCGAAACAGATTTTTTAGCTTGATGATTGGATTGATACAAAAATGTTCCTTGGGAATCGTAGCTGACTTCTGTGCTTTTATTTTAATGTACATAGGCTTGTACCCTGTAACAATATTAATAACTTTCGTCTTTGTACAGCATCTTTGATGCAAAGATGCAGCTCAAGGTCCTTCACAAAACAGGATTAAAACATTGTTAAGCAGAAAAAATATAAAGTACGGTCTAGACCTGCTCTATATGAAAAAGTGCCCTGAGATAACTTTGTTATGATATGGCGCTATATAAATAAAACTGAATTGAAAACAAAAAAAGGGAGCATGTATAAAGAAAACAGAACAGGGCCCAGAAGGCTTCCTTGAGGATCACCTGGCTTTCTTTCTGACAAGTATGAGTGAAACCGGTCACGCACTACAGTCAACGTTTTATCAGAGAAACAGATATTGTCTGTCACCTTTTGTATTGACGATTCAACAGGGAGAGTTTCTTGACCATTCAAGCTTTGGAAGTGCTCCAACTGTAAGTCAACTAACATTGTCTAAGCAGAAAATGACTTTCACACGATTACTCCTCTCCCACTTTGCAACTCTATAGACTAAATGCAAAACCAATGCCCTTGCTTTCAAAGATAACACAAATGTAGACTTTGATTTTCTGTATGTGACGATCCATGCAGCCCGCTGGAGCTTGCCAACCCTTTTCCCAGAAATCCTGGCTCTTGTGATAGCTGTTCAACCTTTTATTGAATGCATATCCATTACACACATGGCCAGCAGGGTCGCAGAAGCAGCAGCAAGTCACTTGTGTCCTCCTTAGACCTTCTGCGGTCCACAGGTTTCACATCTGGTGCTACCACACAAGGCAGAATATCCACCCCGCTGCAGGACCAAACCCCTGGGAATCATCCTTCACTCCTGGAACAAATTAATTCCAGATCTGCTTCATTTCATGTCTGTCTGTCCCGTCCTGTCAACCTGGTGACACTGCTCAACATGACATCGCTAAACTCTGAGATTCCATTACAGTCCGCCTCCTGAGCGCTGTCACACTTTAAAATTCATGAACACGGCTTTCTGGTTTTATAGTTAGAATATTCACTAAGACTGTTTTTGTTTCCTGTAGACAGATATATTTATGTGTGTGTGTGTGTGCACCTCATTCTCATTCATATGCATCAGCAAGTTATCAGGGACTGCTGTGCCTCATTGAGCTGGGAAGCTGCTTTCCATTTATTTCTCAAATGCAGCGGAGAGTGATTCTGCTGCCATCTAATAAAACTTATAAAACTGGCTATGCTGCTTTCAAAACTTCTAGTAACAAAAAAGGAAGCCGGGCTTATTGGAAAATTACAAAACAGGATAATGATATATAGAGGGTCTGTACTCTGCATTTCAAAGGATGAAATTCATTACCTAGCGACATTAAGAGTAACTGGCTGCTTCTGTAGCCTAGTGGTGGCTCAACATCAGTGCTAACTGTTGAGTTCTGACACGTAAAACAAGTCCTATTGGATCCTTTTGTTTGGACTGCAATGCTATTTGCAAAAAAGGCTTTTGTCAAAAGACAATGCAGACCATTAATGCATCAACATACTTGCAGACTGCAGAAATTTCATCCTATCTACATAACTGAGTGAGCTACGCTGCGTTGCTCCTCTCATCAACATCTGCCATTCTGCTAATTAGCCCCAAAAAAGCCACACATCACTGGGTTTCAGCAGTGCACAGACAATGTGTGACACTCACGAGGGGAGCTCACAGACACAATGGGAATTAAAAAGCTCTGCCAGATCACAGAGCGAATCAACCTACAGTAGGCTGCTGCTCAAATGGCCTGGTGGAAAATGCAAGCTTTAGAAGTCTGGCTGGTGGTAGTGTGAGAGCTGCTGAACCGCAGGTCAGTAGGTTCAACGAGGTTTCATCCTTGTTGACCGAAAATGAGAAAAAAAAGTTCTACTTCTTCTCCTCCGCGCAGAGGACAATCATTGGAAGGTTAACTGGAGTGGAATCCAGCAGAGAGCAGGCTGGAGCAACGGTTGAAACAAATGTAATCAAAGAAAGATGAGAGATCAGAGGAATCAAAGAAAGAAAGAAACTGATGCACAACGGATGATCAGTAGTTGGTATAAAAAGAAAGTGGGAGTTTGGAAAGCAAGAAAACGAGCGAGGCTAAAGGAAGATTCCTGTGTCCTCTTGCCCAGGCAAGAAAGCGGATACTGTAAATACAAAATGTCAGCTCTGTGAGATAGCTTTGCAAGGCCAGCTGAGAAAGGTGAGCACATTTCCATGCAGAACACCAGCAGCCATGAGAACAGAGAGAAAGGGGGAATGGAGAGAGAGTGAGGGAGCCAGCTAGTCATAAATCTCCAACAGCTAGTGGGGTCAGGCAGACAGGAAAAGTGTCAAAATTGTTTCTGGGTGTGAAGGGGAGGAAGGTGGCTAACCAACCACTGTGACTGACTCCTGCTCCTCGAATCAACCTGCTGCAAGGCCAGTGAGTCACGCTGTGACACCACACAACCACTTCTGCCTCATTTGCATACACACATTCACCAACTCTGCATAATCACAAGAATAGAGTAGCGAGTGAACCACAGACAGACAGGACAAAAAGACAGAATAAAGACCTAAGCAAGGAGGAGTGAGAATGTTAGAATAAACATGGAACGGCGGTGAGAGCTGAGCAAGCTAGACAGATGAGACGATATGCAAGAAAGAGGATTAGGTTGCCGGCAGTGTGAGCGGTGAGCGCAGCTTCCCGCTGTCACAACACACTACTCCTGACCACAAAGACACAGTGACACACTTCTATAGCTTCAGGAAGAGCTCCGCTGCCTGGAGGATACTCTCCTCCCTGTCTGTCTTCCTCTTCATTTCTACCAGTTGTATTGCTGTTTTCATGTATTTGCTGTGCTGTTGCTGAGGGTGTACTGCTTGCTTTGTTGTCATGTGGGAGCATGTGCATGAACATGTACATGCAAGACTGTGAGAATGGGTAGTTTTCTATTAAGTATGTGTGGATTTTTTAATGGTAAAACGTAATTTCAAACCAACGTCTACGTGATAACTTCTCGTCCTCCCTCTTTTCTCCTCAGTCTTCTACCCACATTAGTGAGGTTTTAGCTCCTTCCCTGAATTTCCATTTTACCCATCTCTCCTCCCTAGCACTTTCTGTAACAACTCCATGGCTTACTCTCTATTCCCAGTCTTTATCCACCATGCTCTATATCCTTCCCACCTTCCCTCCCACAGTGGCAATCACAAAGTAGGTGCTGAAGTTGCAGCTCCCGCCTGAACCAGCTCAGTATATCAGTGGGTGGACAGACATGCCAGAGAGCTCCTGTCAACAGCGAGTGTGCCCTGGAGACTGGCCCACTTGGCGTATACTGATCCCCTCTGCTAAACCACGAGGAAAGGAGTCAACGCTATTTCTTAACAACTGGTGCGAGAGAGGTGCAAAAGCCAGAATAAGCACCAAGACAGCACTATTTTTATGGTCCTCCTGAGGAGAGGCAGGCACTGTGGTGACTACCCATTCATCCTTCATGGTCCCTGGACAGTTCTGGCTGCTTGCTAATATTAAACAGACCATTAGTGAATGCAGCCTCCTTTACTGCTGATCTAGAAGCTTGCAGCACAGCTTTCTCTGATCCTTCATGAAGCTCCATATCTGACTGACAATGTTCATCACCAGAGTTTAGCAGCCTCCCAAGTTGCACACGAGCTGAAAGCTACAGGCAGTGGTTAACCCAAGATGGTTTACCTCCCCTGTTTCTTCTCATCCCATGTTTTCACGAGGGTAAAGAGAGACATTTCACGTCTAATTAATGCACAGGATGGTTGCATAAAACGGCTAATGAGGCTGTGATCACAGTGGCGTGAAGGCAGGCGCTACTGAAGGGGGGGGGCACTACTCCACTTCCAGGAGACACTGAGCTTCACAATTATTATCCTGTCACAGGAAGAGGGCTGATGGGGAGACTGGAGGTGGTTAGGTGACTGCTTGTTTATCTTTTCTGCTTACCTGCAATCTGAGACATTGTCCTCTGCCTATTTGCCTGTGAACTCACTAAATGCCCAGAATGAATTGCATATAAAAAAAGCAGTGCATGAATCTCATAAAACTGCATAATTATTCTGCAATTGCATCAGAAGTCTAACAAAGCGTGAATGAATCTGAGACTGTAAGAGTTGTATACATGTATATTGTGTGCTGAAATCAAGACCATTAAGACCAAGTGGTATCTAAGAAGTTAAAGAAACAAATCTGCTCACAGTGACACCAGAAGTGCCAAAATAAAACTTTTAATGTATGTGAATATGTTCGATGACACATTCTAAACATCATCCAAGGACTCTGAAATGGGCACAAATACATCATGTGAAATTTTCTTCATGTGCTACTATTTTATAATAAAAAAAATAGCCCATTCATGCAGCAGGATGAATGGGCTGCACACTAGCTGCTCTCAAAGCAACTGCTCGTTACTCAAAACACATCTGCTGGTGAGTAAGAAGCCTCTCCCTCCATTACGCTGCCTCACTTTCCTTTAGTCTATTAATCCCTCACCATACCTTTTCTATCGTCTCCCTAAAACACTCCCAACAAGGCTCCTGTCTTGATTTGCAACCTGTTTCCAAAAACAAGCAGCCTAGAACTGCTCTCCGCATAACACGCATAATGAATCACACACAACAACACACAATCGATGCCAGACTCGGCTGTGCCTCTGCTCACCTGTGCAATCTCATACAGCAGCTTGTAGTGTTCCTCTCGCTTCTGTAAAGTGCACAGATTGCAGCCCATTATAGTCGTCGTGGAAACGCCAGGCGTCCAATTCTCCCCGAGCAGTGGTGGTACGGACACAGGGGGTCACCCTCCACACCGGAGCGCTGGTTCTCATCAGTCACTCCTTAGCAAGCATCAATTTCAGGCATCCCATTCACACACACAAACGTCATGAACAACCCCAGCTCAAAAAGGAACAGAAAGGTCCAGCTGAGTCTAACAGATGAAGGTTTAGATGAGAGCAGTGTGCCAGCAGCTTCAGCAGTGGTACAAGTAGCAGCAGCCGTGTCAGCATCAGCCGGTACGTCTCCTCTCTCTCCTCTCCCGTTCCCTCTATTTTACAGACTCACTCACACACACACACTCGCACGCCGGAGTTGTGACTCTCGCTCACTGAGACACTCCCCCCTTTTTCCTCCTCGGCACATGACTACGCTGATAGCAGCATCATGAATAATGAGGAGGAGCACTGTGATATTCATGAGGGAGGCGGGAGAAGGGGAGGGGACTGACGAAGAGGGAGGAGTGTGTGAGAGCTGGAGCGCTGGTTCATTAAAACTGAGGCACAGTTATACAATAAGCTCCTTTGTGTGAGCAGCTCCTGTGAGGGGCTTGGGTAGGGCTAATTGTGCCGAGACAACACACGCTGTGGGCAGAGGAGGTTTTCTAAGGCTTATGGGTAACCTACCTGCATCTGAAGCTATTCACTATTCACTTATCTGCATCATAAGTGGAGGATGTTTATTTGTGAAGGAAATAAGGAATCGCATTAGTTAAGGAGAGATCAAGCGGTAAATACCTTTAAAGCACATAATGGCAATAGTTTAGTACGGAAATGATTTGTTAAATTATCAATTAGCTGATCCTAGAAATTTAATAAACAAGAATTTTGCTTGGGGTATTTAACAAGCAAAATATTGGTTTCCAGCTTCTCAAATTTGAGGGCGTGCAGCTTTTCTCTGTCTTATATCAGAATTTAAGGAATATCTTTGTGTTTTGGACTGTTGGTCATCACCTTTGGCATTTTTCACAATTTGTGGCTATTTTATAGACTAAATAGGCAATTCATTGAGAAAAATAATCAACAGATCAATCAATAATGACAATAAACAAGTTGTAGCCCTATGCATTGTTGGAAATTAAGTTTTTAAAATGTGGACATCTACCAGCCACTGACAGATAAATGTTCAAATTCACCAGCCACTCAATAGTAAATCATTATGTCTGAAATCTACCCGCCACTTTCAGATTTTACCAGTATTTGGCTGGTGGCTGATTCTAATTTCCATCCCTGACACTGTGTAGGTTTCCTTATTCCTTATTTAATTCCTATAATTAGAGCTGAAATGAATTCTCGATTAATCGTTAGTTGAACTATTTTGATAACTGCTTCATTGTTTAGGTGTTTTTTAAACACCTTTTCTCTTATTATGCTTCTTTTCTGTGTCTTATGTGATAATAAACCTAATATATTTAGTGTTGGTTGGACAAAACCAAAAATAATATGGCAATATGACGACATCATCTCGGGCTTTAGGAAACTGATGGGCTTTTCTTTTTTTTTTTTACAATTTTCTTTCGTTTAAAAGACCAAATGATTAATCTATTGAGAAAATAATCTGCATCTAATCTCTAATGAAAATAATTATTAGCTGCAGCCCTTCTTATAATGAAAACATAAGAGATTCAGCATTATAATTTCTCTTTCTAAACCATCACAATACAACGTACAGTACATACAGTTAATGGACCCCAACACTGCAGTGCCCAACTATCTTAAAAGTGAAATATAAATTGACACAGACTGGTAGGGATGAGAACTGGCATAATCTAAGAGGAAAAACAAATGATTACATATTCATAACTCAGTAGGCACTACAGGTGTCATTGATAATGGGGGTCCTCACAACAAATTGGCAATCAGCAAAGCCAGAGACTTGTATCAAGAGAGAGACAATATATCAGCCACTGCCTTCCCTCAAACTGAGATAATTGCAAGACAATAGACCTTGCCTATTGTCTCCACCATGGAATCCCCCCTTTGCTATCAGGAAGCTACACTAACGAGCAATAATTGTTAACAAATTGGCCTCCCAGCCAACAGTGGGGCTTGCTGTGCAGAATACAGAGTCATACAAAGAGTAGATGAGCGCTCATCAGCTGGCTACTGGGCATCCCACCCCCGGGGACTCCATAATCCGATTTTCTGGGCTTTAACTTTGCTCCACTACCTGGAGGCAAGCCAAACAGAAACCTACAGCACCATTACGGTTAATACCATCCACCATCCTCCCCCCTTCATCTCCGCCACCCAGACCGTCCTCGCTACCATCCGCTCCTCATCCTGAAGAAGCCATAAGGAGTGGGTTTTCTGCGGTTGCCAGGCAATATCAAATCCATGAAGTGCTGTTCACTAAAGTCTCAATTTGACATCAAAGGGTCTTGTTGGGAGACAGGGGAGCGGGGATATAATATTGCATTTGATGAACAGGGGTACTATGTTTGCTTGCGGTACAATGGACTGTGAAGAAAATGTGAGTCAGGCCCAGTCTTCTGAAATTGTATATAGAGGATTGAAAGCTATGAAGTGCTTGTGAGTGACGAGGACTGTCACAGATGCACAGATGGAAAGTGTAAAACCATCGAGGGTCGAATACAATGTCCTCCCTGCATCGAAAGACAAATACTAGACTAGACTGAGAATATGCTGACAGTATCCAATATGAATACACATGAAGAAGTGTAGTCAGGATTCAGGTCTGGATGACCATCGCTCTGCGATGTTGCACTCGCTGACCCCTAAAGGTTAAGATGCTCATCGGTCACTCAAATGGTCTTTCTCGTCATCTATGTAGCGAGACTGATACAGTAGCCTCTGCCTGCGGTCAAGCAGCACCTCTCGATGGGACATGCAGAGTGAAGGATGCTCTTTGAAGAGTGCATTAAGACTGATAAAAGCTCTCCCGAGGTGCTTTATGGTCCTGGGTTTTACATTGTGACAGGGTGAATTTACCTGAGAGTGCATTTCCAATGCGACCTGAGGGCAAGATTGGCACATTATAGATACATTTAGTAAAACCATTTACTTTCTGACAAGGTGAAGTTGTACTGGATGTATGAATTGTCTCTTCACCTGTCCCTGGTAGACTTTTTATGTGGAAGTTATGATCAGGGTTAACAATATAAGAAACGTACTCAATAAATTTTATTGTTTAACATTTGCATGGAAAATGAAAGTAGCTATTGTGTATAATGTCTGTATTTTATATTGATGACCGTCTCCTTCTCATGTCCTTCCGACTTCCCCACTGTCCTTTTCCTACTGTCCAGCAGTCGTTTATCATCTGGTCTGCCCTTTGCCTGCTCGGGTGGAAACAGGCCCTCAATCGTGTTCATTCTCTCAGTTAATGGGCCTCACATCGTTTGGCATGGAGAAGCGATTTGTCCTCACCATGATGGGTGTATTTTGAGGTTTCTTCAATTGCATTTCTGACAAACTGACATTTGAGCTCACCTTAAACCTGGAGGTATAACCTTCAGCCAAGTGTGTAATGTAGGTACATGGCCGAGTTATAAACCCTCGTGCCCCCAGACATGCCTGCCTAATGCTCACACAGCCATAGAGTCTTTTTCTCCGTCGTCTTGTCACACATATCCACAGTACATGCACACACAACAACAAAATGAGCAACAACAACACAACTGATCAGGATGCTGCCAGTGTGGAATATGAAATCACAATCAGTACCCACAAACTGTATTTGTATTGATTTCTTGTCCAGGGATAAATACCACCAACCAGAGCACAAAAGTTGGATCAATTCAATATTCCATGGCATCTGGTTCAACCGCCTGACATCTATCCCCCATCTGAATGACTTTTAAAGTAGGTAAAACATGGAGCAAATTTTTCCAACTTTGTGGCTGCCAATCACTGCTGTTGTCAGAAAAGTTCTTGGCAGCAGCTTAGATGAAATAAGACTCAGAGACGCTGATATTTCACATATCGCAAATATGAGATGAGTATTATTAAATGTAATAGCTTAGGTTTGGGACAGAGAAGTGGGGATCAGCCCAGGCTAGCGGAAGAGATGTCTGTATTCCAACACTTGTGTAAGCTTAGGGTAACCGTGACAACAAACAAGAGAGCATCTTAAAAGAGCTGGAGATTTAATAAGAAGCAGTTATTGTGGTGAGTACTTGTCTATGGCAATGTCTGTCAGGAATATCAAGTGTCCCTGCAGTGTTTAATGAGTAAACAGGTTAGGGTCAGCTTCTTACACACCAGGCGGGTGGAAATCTCTTTGGTGTGAGCACTTAAGATTGAAATCCTGTTCACGTGAATGGAGAGCTATGGGGATCTGAGTGTGGTTTGTGATGTGACGTGTGGCTGAGATCTGATCGCCCACTGCCGCTGTAAAGCAGCCGCTCCTTCTGGGTATCCATGTGACCTGATTTGGGAGTAATTAAACGAGGCCCTTTTGTGAATGAATCATTGCTTGATGACAGCTTTGACGGGAGTTGGCCCAGTGTGCACGTGCAAATGCACAGGTGGGTGCTTCAAAGCCAGCGTGGCCAGACCGTGGGAAGTCAACCAAAACATCTTTCTCAATGACAATAAATAATTAAAAAGGCTTGAATCTTTAATTCATGTGGGAACATGACCATGGATAAAAATAGCACATTGCAGGGCTGCCTTGCATGATACCACATGCAATGTTGCTTTTCAAGCAATCAACATAATGGCCATCTAATTCATAACCTGAAAAGCAATTTAAACTCATATTTCTGCCCACACAAAGTGTATTTGGCTTTATTTTCTAAACATTCAAATTACACAGGTTAATTATGAATTACTGTGTTATTTACCTTGTGATTAGCATGTTTATATAATAATATGACTGTATTTATGTATCTACCTCGCTAATAACCTGTGATGAGATATTAGTAACCTGGACATTTGTTAAGAGCAAAGCACAAAATCCCCTTGCTGTTTCTTGTAAATTAATGGAGACATGTAAAAGGTGAATTCTAACAAAGCTTAGCGTGCTTGACATTCTTATGAAATTCACATTTGTTTTGCTGCTAATGAGCCTTCTTCACTGAGACATCACACCACCTTCGAGGAGCTTTCCCTAAACTTATTCACAAAACGGCACATGACATACTGGTATGCACACCACGCAACACAGACATGAAATCTGGTCAACCCTGACGGCCCCGTCTGCATGAAACAAAGTGCACATCAGACAGGAAGCTCCAGCTTTTCACTATCTGACTGTGAAGTGCTAAGGAAGTGACATAATGCCAAGCTTTCGGTTTAGTCAGGGGAAAATAGCAAAAGGCAAGAGTGAAAATGTCTGTCTGTGAGATCAGGATGAGTCTGAGTGGTGCAGCTATGAGTGCTGCCTACACCTACAGTATCAGACCAGAGATTGTGTCTGCATCAAGGTGAAGTATGCATGATCGGAATTAGGGTTGAGCGACATGACAATACTGTATATACACCGATCATCCATAACATTGTGACCAATAATAATGCCTAATATTGTGTAGGTCCCCCTTTTGCCACCAAAACAGCCCT
Organism: Maccullochella peelii; assembly: GCA_002120245.1. Classification (NCBI taxonomy): domain Eukaryota; kingdom Metazoa; phylum Chordata; class Actinopteri; order Centrarchiformes; family Percichthyidae; genus Maccullochella; species Maccullochella peelii. The sequence goes on along the minus strand of LKNJ01001210.1, from coordinate 43 downwards.
GACCTGTCGAGGCATGGACTCCACTAGACCCCTGAAGGTGTGC
>LKNJ01001209.1:132026-176414 GCA_002120245.1 Maccullochella peelii | reverse complement strand
TGTAATAAACCTTCTTTCAGAGAGAGAACGGAGAGAGCCCGCCCACAGAATCCCCTGCTGTGGGCACCAAACGAATGAGAACAGAGCCTCGGGTTTCCACAAAATATAATGATCTTTATTATATTTCACACATAAATTACTGCCCGATCACCACCAAAAAAAGGGAAACAGACAGTCCTCCTTGGTCCCCCTACCCCCCCTTAAGCCAGACTATCAATCAGTGATCAATTGGTTCACAACAGCCCGCGTTAAACACCCTCCCTGCGCCACTTCACAATGTCCACCACAAGTGTTTACACATCAAACGCGGTCACTATTTCACCACTCACACTGCAACTCCCCACGTGGTGGGTTATTGACCCACTTTTTGTCGTCTGGCCGGCGTCTAAAAACTAACATAACACACATTACTGGACATACACAAAAACCAACACTCTAAAATTACACTTAACTCCCCGAAGGCTCCGGACCCTCCCCCAGGGTCTGAGCAATCGCTCCGTCCGACCTCGATCTAGGCCGATGCGAAGTGGCCACCACACCGGCCTGATGCGTCGACCCGGTATATCAGCTGCAGGAGCCTGGAACGTGATGGGCTAGAAAGCTAGCTACGCACGCCTATCCAGCCCCACTGTCACTACTTTGGCCCTACCTATGGCTGGAACCTCTCCCTAGTCCCCGCTGACTATCTTCACCGCCGGCAGCCCTAACCGGCATGCGAGCGGCCCCCACCCACTGAAAGTGCGTGCTAATACTCTCGCTCCAACCTTCACTTCTCACCCACACTCCCGCTTGGCTCCGCAGCACCCCCTGGAGCTCTCCTTCTCTCCCCTTTATCCTCCCCTTCCTCTCCTCATCACAGGTGCCACCACTTCCCCTAATTCCTCCCCACACACCTGCCAATCCCCTCTCGCTTATCGTCATTCACTACACTCCTCCCTCCCTTCAATGTGACTCGCCCCCGAGTCAGAACATCTCATAGTCCCCAGACCATACCGGTGGCCGCCGCTTCCGTCCGAAGCACCCCCCACGCCCTATCTGTTGTGCCCTTGGGGTCTGTCCTTGGGGTTGTGCCTCATGCACTGCCGCTTGCATCCTTGATGTCTCCCCTTGTGCAGCAACCTGGCTGGAGGGCTCTGCACACTCCACCCCCAGGGCTACCAGTTGAGGATCCATCCGCATAAATTCTCCAGTCTGTCGTTCTCCTTCCAAAGCCCCCTGGCTCGTGCCCACTGCCTCCGGTCCTCGCGGTGCCGGCCTCTCTCGTCCTCCTCCTCCTCCATGCTACCCCTGGGGCTGGCCACTGGACCCAGCCTGCACTGCTGCCCACTCCTGTCTGGGAGTGCTCCCTCTGCTGGCTCCATACACCCTCCTGGTCGCCTTTCTCTAGCACAGGGGAGAGGAAAGGTTTGAGTCGATTGTAATGTAGAATCACCTCCGTCCCTCCCTCAACTAGTGCTACCCGGTACAAGACTTCGGTGATTCTTTCTTTGACTCTATATGGACCCCTAAATCTCCGTTGCAATTTAGGGCAAACCCCCCTCTTCCTAGCCTTTGAGCGGACCCATACCAACTCCCCCTCTGAGTAGTACTGCCACTTGGCCCGCACATCAAAGGCTTCCTTCTGCCTACCAGAGGCCCTGGCCTGGTGGCCCCTTACCGCACCCACTACTGTGGACAGTGTTTCCATCAGCCTTGACACATACTCAGAAGCTGCAGAAAATCTCTCTCCCCCTTCCAGACCCAACATCACATCCACTGGGAGAACTATCTCCTGCCCAAACACCACCTTATAGGGCGTAAACCCAGTACTCGAATGCACGCTGCTCCTATATGCCAGCATCACATAAGGCAACAGCATATCCCAATTAGCCTGGTTCTCCTCCACAAACAAGGACAGCATAGACAACAATGTTCTATTAAACCGTTCCACCATCCCATCAGACTGGGGATGGTAAGGTGATGTACGAGTCTTATGAATATTTAACAGCTGACACATTTCTTTAAACAGGTTTGACTCAAAGTTTCTCCCTTGATCAGTGTGAATGGTTCGGGGAGCCCCCAACCGACAAACCCACTGCTCTACCACCACTTTGGCCACTGTCTGAGCTTCCTGATTGGGAAGAGGAAACGCCTCTGTCCACTTTGAAAAGTAGTCTCCCATTACTAGGATGTACTTATTCCGACCAGGGGTTTCTGGCAGTGGCCCCAATATATCTAAAGCCACCCGTTCGTATGGCCTTAAAGCCACTACAGATTGAAGAGGGGCACACAACTGTTGTCCAGATGTCTTCCGAGACCCACAATCTACACACTCCCGACACCACTGCTTTATGTCCCCAAACCACCCTGGCCAATAAAACCTATCCTTCACCTTCGCTTGCAGCTTCTGTACCCCCAAGTGACCTGCCGTGATTGAATTATGCAGCTGTTCTAGCACTTTTGGCACCAAGGATTTCGGAAGCACCACCTGCACCCGTTTTGCTGCGTCCGAATTTCCTGGTGGTACCCTCACCAATCGAACACCCTGTATCTGCAACTGAGCCCACACTGGTGCAAATCGTTGCAACCCACTAGGGGGCAGCAAGCACTCACCCTTCCTCCCTTCCCCTTTAAGAGCAATGATTTGCCGCAACTCATCATCCCCTCTCTGAGCCTGTGCCAACTCGTCTGCCTCCTCCAATCCGGAGGGCACCACAGGAGTCACCTGCTGCACCGCGCATATCACCTGAGCAACCGAAGCCTCCCCCTCCTCCGATGGAGTAGTTGAAACTGCTGGTAAATACGCAGGTAATCTAGACAAAGCATCTGCATTAGCATGTACTCGACCAGGGCGATGCACAATCCTATACTGGAAGCTAGCCAGCTGCTCCAGCCACCTGGCCAGCTGTCCCTCTACCCCCTGGAAATTATGCAACCACCTCAAAGAGTTATGGTCCGTCCTCAGCACAAACTCCTTTCCCAACAAGTAGTGCTTGAAGTGTTTTGTAAACGTGACCATACTCAACAGCTCTTTCTTGGTGGTGGCATATTTCCTTTCTTGTTTAGTCAGGGCTCTGCTAGCATAAGCTATGACATGCTCCTGCCCAGCCTCTTCCTGTGACAACACCGCCCCAATACCTGCATCACTAGCATCAGTGTCCAGAATGAATGTTTTATGGGGGTCAGGATATGAAAGAATGGGAGCTGACATCAAACTGCGCTTGAGTTTCTCAAAGGCTGACTGACTGTCCTCCGCCCCTTTAAATCTTTTCCCCTTCTCGGTGAGCTGATGCAGGGGACGCGCAATCTCAGCAAAGCCTTTAACAAACCTCCTATAATAGGAGGCTAGCCCAACAAAACTCTTCACTTCAGTCTGGTTCTTGGGTACTGGCCACTGCTGTACTGCTTCTACCTTTGCAGGGTCCGCTTCCACGCTCTTCGTTGAGATTATGTGGCCCAGATACTGCACCTGGGCTGAGAACAAATTACACTTTGCTGGTTTTACTTTCAGATTAGCCGTACGTAACTTGTTCAACACCTCATCCAGCCGTGACAAATGCTCCTGAAAGGTTCGACCGAACACAATAATGTCATCCAAGTACACTAAACATGTTGTCCACTGCAGATCTGCCAACACCAAATCCATTAACCTCTGAAAGGTACCGGGGCTATTGCAAAGGCCAAAACTCAGTACATTGAATTCAAAAAGACCCTTCCGCGTAATAAATGCCGTTTTGGATCTATCTTTTGGGTCCACCTCCACCTGCCAATAACCACTGGCCAAGTCCAAAGTGGAGAACCAACAGGCATTGCTCAGGCTATCCAAGGCATCATCAATGCGGGGGCGGGGGTAGGCATCTTTTCGAGTCAAATCATTCAGTTTGCGATAGTCAACGCAAAAACGGAGACTCCCATCCCGCTTGCGGACCAATACCACGGGTGCTGCCCAGGGGCTATAAGAGGGCTGAATAATGTCATTCTCAAGCATCTGTTTTATATGCTCCGACACCTCCGACTGCAAATGGAGAGGGACACGACGGGGCGGCAGCTTCACTGGTTTTGCTCCACCTGTATCAATCTGATGCAAGGTAAGATGGGTTCGACCCAAATCATTATCCCCTGTACTAAACACTGATAAATTCCTGGACAACACGTCTCGGATGGCCTCCAATTCCTGGGTCTCAAACTTTTTTTGATGCAACCCAAGATGTGCCAACAGTGTATCAGTCGTCCAGGGTAACTGAGGGCCCCCCATGATCTCTGCCACCCCCAAATGCTCTGCCTTACTCCCCACTTCAACGTCAGTATGCAACATCCCCACTTTCATACCTCCCTTTAAGGTGAGAGCCTCATCGGTTACATTGATGACCCGCACTGGCAGGGTGCCCTGTTCTACCCTACAGACCACCCGGGCCACCATAACATTACAATGATTCGACACAGAATCAGCAGGCTCCAGCATCCCCTCTAGACCGGGTCCAATAGCATTTTCTACTTTACCAACAATGATAACTTCACTGCGAGGGGGGATGACAGTGTCCACCTGAACTCTAACCACTTGTGGCTCCCCCGCCTCTGCTGGCACAATGAGAGGAAATAATTTACCCATTATTCTACACTCCTTTTTCCCAAAATCCATCACTACTCCGTACTTACGGAGGAAGTCAAATCCTAATAGAATCTCCTGAGACGGCACATCAGCTACCAGAAACTCTGCCACCAGGGCCAGAGAATCAAACTGACACACGGTGTGCCACTTCCCAAGGATCCCCATCACTCCACCATTCGCCGCAGAGACATGGCCTTGATGGCCGGCCAGCTCGATCCCCCCCTTAGTGAGTGCTAGCCAAATCTGTTTAGGAATAACTGACAGGGTCGCCCCGCTATCCACCAGCAAAAGAGACTCCACCCCCCCCACTTTTGCAGTTACATACCCAGAACCCCCATGGTTTCCAGAGGCCACAGTTGCACGCGTGTACTCGGGGGCAGGCAGACGGCCTGCTGTACCTGCCCCCTCTAGTTTCCCGGCAAATAGGGGCAGTCGCGCCTTAGGTGCCTACTGCACCCACATTCCCAACAACCCCCTCCTGACTCTCTAAACCCACGGCCCGCCACTCTGTTAGATACCGCTCCACTCCGGCGGTCTCCATCAGTGCGTTCTGGGGCCCGAACGGGGCCAGGTTCTGTTGGGACTGCCTGCATGGTTTTAACGGTAGACTGCAGACACCGCACCTCCTGTCTCAACTCCTCAACCATCCCCAACAACACTCCCATCTGTTCTTCACTACTAGACTTGGCCACCGACACACCCCTCACCTTAGCCTCTGAACTCACGTGGGTCTGCTCCAAATCTCTGAGCAGCTCCATTTCAGAGGAAATATCAATGGCCTCCTCTAATGTTTTTGGTTTAGCCCCCCGCAAACTGACTCGAAAATCACCTGTCGCAAAATATAGGACAAACTGATCTCGGGCCAACATATCACGGGTGCACTCATCAACTGTAGGATAGGCTCTAGCGGCCAGCCTCCTCAGAGCATTCCCAAACTCCCTAGCTGTCTCATTAGGCCGCCTCCGACGGGCAGTAAAGCTAGCCCTGCCCCAATCATCACTGTCACATGGCTCGAAGCATCTTGTCATGGCAGCCTTCAGCAAGGCATAATTGTTCTTAGCCTCCCGGGGCAACCCACTATACATGTCCCTCGCACGACCCACCAACAAAAGGGACATAAATTTCAGTTTGAGTGCCTCATCCCAATGATTCACCTCTGCTGCCAGATCAAACTGTTCCAACCAATCTAACCACTCACGACCTATTCCCGTGAAAGTCTCCGGCATAAAGACTGGACGGGGGGTCGACCTAGGGTGCGTTGCTCCACTACTAGAAGGAGCCTCACCCTGCCTCTCTTCATCACCCTGTACCTGCGCTGCCCGACTATCCTCTGCTTCTGACATTCTCATGGGCTATACTCTACCAAAGGTTTAAATGTCGCAAGATTCAAGNTCCCACCGCTGCCACCAGTGTAATAAACCTTCTTTCAGAGAGAGAACGGAGAGAGCCCGCCCACAGAATCCCCTGCTGTGGGCACCAAACGAATGAGAACAGAGCCTCGGGTTTCCACAAAATATAATGATCTTTATTATATTTCACACATAAATTACTGCCCGATCACCACCAAAAAAAGGGAAACAGACAGTCCTCCTTGGTCCCCCTACCCCCCCTTAAGCCAGACTATCAATCAGTGATCAATTGGTTCACAACAGCCCGCGTTAAACACCCTCCCTGCGCCACTTCACAATGTCCACCACAAGTGTTTACACATCAAACGCGGTCACTATTTCACCACTCACACTGCAACTCCCCACGTGGTGCGTTATTGACCCACTTTTTGTCGTCTGGCCGGCGTCTAAAAACTAACATAACACACACATTACTGGACATACACAAAAACAAACACTCTAAAATTACACTTAACTCCCCGAAGGCTCCGGACCCTCCCCCAGGGTCTGAGCAATCGCTCCGTCCGACCTCGATCTAGGCCGATGCGAAGTGGCCACCACACCGGCCTGATGCGTCGACCCGGTATATCAGCTGCAGGAGCCTGGAACGTGATGGGCTAGAAAGCTAGCTACGCACGCCTATCCAGCCCCACTGTCACTACTTTGGCCCTACCTATGGCTGGAACCTCTCCCTAGTCCCCGCTGACTATCTTCACCGCCGGCAGCCCTAACCGGCATGCGAGCGGCCCCCACCCACTGAAAGTGCGTGCTAATACTCTCGCTCCAACCTTCACTTCTCACCCACACTCCCGCTTGGCTCCGCAGCACCCCCTGGAGCTCTCCTTCTCTCCCCTTTATCCTCCCCTTCCTCTCCTCATCACAGGTGCCACCACTTCCCCTAATTCCTCCCCACACACCTGCCAATCCCCTCTCGCTTATCGTCATTCACTACAATACAATACCATATGATACGATGCGATATATACTATATGATACAATATGATACGAAACTACACTATACGATACCCTGCTATACTATACAGTATAATACAGTACAATACAATACGATACAATGATAAAATACAATAAGATGTGGTATGATACAATACGATATGATGCGATACTATAGACCAGACCATACCATGTGATACAATATGTAAGCTAGGACACAGTTATGTTATTGTATGGTAAGATATGATATGAGTCTATACAATATGATAAAATGTACTTTTTCACCCCACTGGGGAACTCAAAAGATAATAGAGTAGCCCCCCCACAACAATCCTACACATTCACAATAAATATACAATATCTTGATCTTACACATTGATATATCCACAAAGCACCCTATTATTTTTCATCTAATCAACTATTTTACAAAAATATTTATTGATAACTGTGAGCAGTCCTGGTCTTCAATATGTTTTTCCCAAGTGTGAATAAAGAAAGCCTGAATAAATGAATGAATGAATGAAAGTGTAGATGAGTGCTTCAGCTTAGAAACACAGAGATTATGAACTGAGTCAGACACTGTTCTTTCCACCTGTCTTATTGCAGACTGGTCATTAAGTGCCTTGGCAGGTGGATAATCTTTCGCCTCTACAAGTTTTAATTTCAGACTGCACAAGATGTACTAGATGAATACTACTGATTGGTAGAAATCTACAGGAGTCCTGCTTAAAGGTCACAGGCTTTCACTGTACTGCATCAGGTGAAATTCTATTCTTTTTTTTATTTAAAAAAATCACCTAGAGCAGCATGTCTATTCAATGTCCTACCAATAACTGTGAGCATTTAAACCACTTCTAAATTCCCTTGGTCTGTATGTATGCATGTATACTATATTGTGATCATTTCACTGTGAGTAATTGAGTTGGAAGTGAGATTTGGATAAACGAGGATCTGGTGGAAGCCCATTTGTAAACATCTGGTACTCTTACACAATAGTACTTACTAGGGCTGAACAACATCAGTCATACTGCAGTTATTTTGACAGATATTGCAATATGAATCATGATTTTAGTTGGAATGGGAATACACAAAAAATATTAAAATTATGTGATTTTTGCTGGAGTCTGTACCAAACAGGTTCCCTTTACGTCTAGAATATGATTTGTCAGCTGGGGCATCTCTGTAGCACCACAATGATTCATTTATATGTATGTTGTGACACACTTGACCTTATTGTTATTTTGGTAATATTTTGATTAATTGTTCTGCCCTGGACATGGACAAATAATATCGTATTTTGTTTGTAAATAATGATTTTATATGCACAAAGAATTCATGCTCAAAGCTTCTGTTGTCAACTGGAGCACAGGGATTATATTTTGTGGAGGGGAAAAGCCAGTCTGTTCTGCCCCATCTGCCTCTATATAAAACACTGAGGCTGATCCAGCTGCTCTATCACACACTGTAACAGCTTAGCTTCAGGTTGAGAAACACACACACACACACACACACACACACACACGCACTGTAGAACTCAGCAGAGGTTAGTGTTCTACAATGAGTGGGGTGGGGGAAAAAAGCTAGGATAGCTCCTCCAGAAAGCTACATTGGAAAGATTTTAAACCACCATAAGGCTCTGTCTAACATCAGGCTATACTTTCATATATCATATGCAAAAATCAAAGCTATGTGATTAGTTATGTGATTTACCAAAATACTGACTACGATTGTTTGCTTTCTTAACAGGAGTTTGATGGTAACATCAATATCAGTGTAATTTCATTTGTATGTTTAGTAGAGCGATAAGTCCAGGACATGTTTAGCCTTGCTTAGTACAAAGAGGAAACTAGCCTCTTTTGAAAAGGAGAAAAAAGCTCCAAAATTGGCCTCTTGACACATTCTATATTGTCAGTTAGAAAGCCACTCACCAATACATCCACAAATGTTCTGGGTTATCTTCAGATTTACAAAACTGTGCAAAGCTAGCAACTTGACAGGAAGGAGGGGACATCTGAAATGCTTTGAAAATAGATATTAAAACTTCATGACGGCTAAAACTGTTAAGATTTTTATTTGAAACCCCCTGCATTCATTGATTTTTTGGCTACTTGGGGGCAGCAGAACAAGCTGTAAACACATGACTGACATATTATCACCTTATAAAGTGAAATTTGCAAATGTGTTAGCAACCAGTTGCCTCTTTACACATCCAGCAGCTACGGAGGAACATTAACATTCATTTGGAGTCATGTTTGTGTCCAAATGTAAATCAAATATTCACTCTACTTATAGCTCTGGTCTGATCTCCACCAACTCCTGAGAGAAAAAGCCAGCTCTTAGTCGCTAAATGTTCCACAAGGTTCCCCATCATATTGCTAGCTTTGTTTGGCCATCGTTTGGTGCTGGGCAGGTGCCGTGTTTTTTTTTAGAGCTTTTTTCTCTGAAAAAAGCTGACTGCTGCTGGAAATTACACTAATGAGAGCGGTGAGACTGAACCTAAACAGAACACCTTTCACATAAACATAGTCATTTGATCCTATCTTAATACAAAAATATTGATTATAGCAGCTTCAACATTTGTTGAAAGGTGTAAAGAGCAACACGGGAGCAAGTTAGGACCTGCTTAGTACCAGAATCAAAGCCTTTTTCCCAAGACTTGGCCTTAATGCTTCCCTCTGGTCCAGGGATGCCAGGGACTGAGATAAAACACCTCCACTATTGCAATTTGCTACTTCTACACGTCATCAGATGACTCCGCCTAATGTAAACCATTAAGCATCGACATTGAGAAGGGCAGCCTTTTTCCTCTTCCTCTTGAGTGGTTTAAGAGCAGCTTCATTTAATGTTGCATTACTGCCCTTTACTGCAGAGAAAGGCCATTGTCGTGGGCAGAAATGTCACACCACAAGAAGAAGCGTCACCACCACTGGTGGAAATGCTATCGCCATGGGAAGAGCTGTGCACATCACAAGCAGAGACATTAGCACTACAGACAGACACATCATCAGAGCAGGTAGAAACATCACTGCAACTCCAAGCGTCATCTTGGTGTTGTCATGTCACATGTCGTCGCCACTGGAGTGAAAGAAGAGACATTGCAACAGGCAGAACTCCATCACAGCAGGTAAAAATATCCTGTAGGCTATAGGAACATCATAGGACTGGAACACACCTTGTAGGAACATTGGAGGTCAGTTGACAAATGAAATACCATCATTGTGAGCGAGACAAATTCAAATCCCAGTGTTTATGTGGAATTTATATGGAATACAACATGCCACCATTGTTTTCAGAATTCATCCAAAATTGACTCAGAATGCAAAAGTAAACTAGATTTAAACTGCATTTAGTGTTTTTCAGGCTTCTACAACACATGAACGTTAGCTTCCACTCGTGTTAGCAGGCTATCTGTGTACATAACAGAAGATTAAGCTTGGTGATTGGATATTTTGTACCAAAATTCACCTTCGTAGTTGACTTATGAAGTTTAAGTTTACAATGGCTTGACATCTTATCAAAGAACTAGATATTTATCTTGTGTTTACATCTCTATGTGGAACTGTACTGTACTGTGCTACTGTATATTCTCTTTCCTCCTGCTCTCGCCTCTCTCTCAACCCAACCGGTCAAGGCAGATGACTGCCCACCCAGAGCCTGGTTCTGGTTCATGCTCGAGGTTTTCTGCCGGTTCGTTGCCACTGTCGCCTAGTGCTTGCTCATGGTGGGAATTGTTGGGTCTCTGTAAGTATAAAGAGTATGGTCTAGACCTGCTCTATATAAAAACTTTGTTATAATTTTGGCTCTATATAAATACAACTGAATGGAATTTAATTTAATTGTCTTGATGATAATATATATCCAGCCGGGACAGTTTCATGCCAACCCTAGCCTGGGAAGTCACCTACTATTGTCCGGAAGTAAACATCCTATATAGAGTGAGTGTGAGAATGCTATCAGTACAGATAGGAATGGTGTCACTGTGGGTAAAATGAATAATAAATCAATAATAAATGTTAAAGCTGCAGCTACAAAGATCATTATTGCGAATCTGTCAAGTGTGATCATTGCTGTCAGACATTTGAGGAATATGGAACATGTGGCTGCAATTTAAATTTGTGTAAGTCAGGAATATACAGGAGCATCACCTGCCATGTCACTTTTTCCAGATGGCATGTTTAGATGCAGTCTACACTTTAAAACCAGGGGTAAAGGTGGTCACACAAGTAAAACACACACACACACAAACATTCTAACAGAGCTGTCTTCACACAGTGAGTACAGAAATATATCTGCTTTTCCCTCCAAATCTGAACTGTAATGTAAACACCATCCAAAGACCACCATAGTACAGCTGACTCAGTTGAAGGTATGAGTGAATGGTCGGAGAGTCACTGGCAAAAAAGAATGTAAATCTATGAGTCTGGTTCAAATAAACTAGTAGACACATCGGAAAACATTTTGTTTGCTGAAAGAGGTTTGGTCACACCAAAAAAGAAAAAAATCAAATAGAAGGTTTGTGTTTCACTAAAAAGGTTTTTCTGTCTAAATGTGTTTTTTGTTATTTTATCCATTTACTGCAGTCTCTCCAGTCTTGTGTCAACAGAAGGCAAACATCTGTGTCAGTATTTGGTCAGCAGGAACAGGATTTTGAATTATGGGCTAAACTCAGTGTTTTAGAGTACAGTAACTCATTACAGGACATGTAAGGCAACACATTTAGAATGTAAATCCATCACAATTATACTGCAGAGGATGGTGTGTGTGTTTAATGGGTGTTTAACACGAGAAACATCTGTGACACAGTAGCACATTGTGGAAGAAAGAACAACTTAAATAGTAAAAGTGTCTACCCAGTGTGTGAATTAAATGACACACACACACAAACACACACCCCCACCCACACTCCCTTTCCATCCACCCTGTCATTTTAAGCAGGGATGGTGGACTCTTTCCAGGTTTTGCTTGGAACAGCTTTTTTCAGTATTTATATCTTCAAACTCCAAGACGCCTTGTCATTACAAGGCCTCATATAGCAACAAGGCTGGTTCCACCCATCACAGCTCCACTCCCACACCCCTTTCTCTCCACATCTCCCTCTCTCATCGAGGCCAACACCTTTGTGGTTTTGCCTAAACAGTGCCAGCGCTCATGGTCTCATGGTTTTTTCAAGTCAATGTTATATTTAACAAGTGTATCCAAAGACAACTTTTCTTTAATTAATTTGTGAATAAAAGCCACAGTGTACAGTAGCAAACATCTGGCTGTGCCATCATAAATCTACAGTGCCTTAAACAAGCAGCCACATACACCATCTAGTTCCCACTGAAACCCACTAAATTCCATTGTACTTTCCCCCCATTGGATTCAATTAAAACTGAATGAAATATTCAAACCTAAGATTCAAACCGAATACTTTTTTATGGCTGCACCATTCCATTAACTGGAAATCCTGCTTGTTAAAAGGTTAAAACCTGTTAAGTCTGGAAAAACCTGCTAGAACACATTAAACTCCATTACGCTACACATCTAAAGAAAAGCATCTAATGGAATACAAGTATTTTTGTTTAGTTTTATACCTTTTATATAATATAAATCATCTATATTTTTGTGTAAATGAAGTTGCATTTGGGTAGTACTCCTTCTTATAGCTTTTGCGAGCAGGTTCAAGTTAAATGTTACCAGCTAGCTAACAATTTACTGGTGAGTAAAAACTAGAGACAAGCTTCTGTAACTCACTGCAATCTCTCATTCAGCATTTCTTTCTGAAGAAATGTTCCCAGGCTTTACTTTCCATATTCTAAAACAAACTTAAATCCACTCCATGACATATTGTTGAGTAAGGCTCTGGTCACAAGGCGGGATTTTTAGTTATTAGCGTTAATACAAATGTCAATGGGATTTTGAATGACATTTTCTTACTTCTGGAAGAGAACCCGGACATTCTGGTATACGTTCGTCTCTCTATGATGCCAAGCATCCACCACCACCTTTTTTTTGCGGGGATAGGAGAATTCATTTCGCTTTGCCACTTTCTGGTGTGTAAGGAGCCCCGGAGTGGCCATAGAGAGAGAAAAAAAATTTTGTTCCCATGTTTTGATTAATTCATGCACATAAGTGTATAGAGGCAGCACAACAGCCTTGTTTATCAGAGTGTTGAGTAATGGGAAAGGTTCATTCAGAAGAACAATGAGTTTACAGTTAGCAAGCATAGAGGCTGTGTTATGTGTAGCTCTGGTTGTGTCTGTGTTTTTCTTTGTGGTTGCTTTGTAAAACAAACAGCCACACCGACCTCTTCAGCTGTCGCAGTCCCTCTCGCACAAATTAATCAAAACGTGGGAACTAATTTTTTTTCTCTCTCTATGACCACTCCGGGGCTCCATAGATGTGGCCTAAGCCTGAATATGGCTTGTGGATTTCTACATTTTTTAAATGAAATAGTCTAGCCTTACATTTATTTCAGTTGAGCAGCCATGCTNCTCTATGACCACTCCAGGGCTCCATAGGTGTGGCCTAAGCCTGAATATGGCTTGTGGATTTCTACATTTTTTAAATGAAATAGTCTAGCCTTACATTTATTTCAGTTGAGCAGCCATGCTTTCATCCACTGGTTTGCTGTAATAGCTTACAATTAGTTTAACTGACATTTGAAATTCTAAATGTATCAGGATTCCAATTATGATTTAGGTGTCAGGGCAGTCTCACTGCTAGACTAAACTACCATGAGTGGAAATACATGGTGGAAGTTGAAAAATATGGAGGAAGGAGGAAGGTGCAGGGATGGATTGAGGTGAAGTTGGGCAGGAGGAAGGAGGCTAGGAGGAGTCGCAGTAGTCAAGGGAGGAGGTGGAGGTAAAATTGGTGTGTAATTACTCTCTTACTTTCTTAAATTAGAGGGGAGGACAGTCCTGTCAATCTCCTGCTGGTGCCTGATGTCTGCACCAGCATCCCTCCTCCACTCCTTTCTTATTTATTCCTCTCCCTGGAGAATCACAGAAACAATTTCTCTGAGACAACCACAGTGCTATGGGAGTGGAGTTGAGCACGCAGGTTTGCAGTACTGAATGATACCAGCAGTGAATGAACTGAGGCTTGTGTAGCTGCAGGAGGCCATGAAGGGGAAATGTATCAGTCACCACTTGCACTGCTTAAACTAAGCTAAAAATCTGCATTAATTGTTTTTTTGGCCAGTTGGGGGCAGCGTGATGAGCTGTAATCATGGCCATGATGACATAAGATCACCTTACTAAGTTGTTATGGCTAACGACTTGCAAACAGTTGCCTTTTTGCACATCCAGCAGATACACAGCAACATTAGCATTTATGTTGAGTCATGTTTCTGGCCGCCTGGCAAATGTTAGTCCAATATTCACTCTCCTTTTTAGCCTTGTTTTGGCCTCCACCAACTAATGATAAAAAAAACCCCATCTGGCTCTTTAGCTGCTAAATGCTCCACTATAGGGATGTTAATGATTAATCGTTAATCGATAAATTGCTGTTAAAAGCATTTAACCAATTAAAAATGTATTAACCAACAATATATGCTTTATTTAACATTTATACCACAAGAGGGCGTACTTCACTTTGCACTAAAAATTAAACTACAAGCGAAACAAAGGAAGAAGTGGTTAGTTGGAAATGGTGAGGCAAGATGAAGAGGGCAAAACGTAGTCCAGCGTGGGAACATTACACTGTAAAAGAGGACAATGCTCAATGTAAATATTGCGACACCGTCTTAAAATACAGCTCCAGTACAACGTCAATGTTGTACCACCTGAAAAGTCAGCACCCGACGTTTGCAGTGCAAGTTGAAAGTGAAACACCGTCCTCCCAACGAACTATCATGTCGGTGTTAGCTAGAAGAGACTGTGCGTGCAGAGGGAATAACTCAGAGGCGTTGCTTTATGGGAAAAGGACACGATGCCTATAAACATAGTGGATCATGAGGGATTTTGTGAGCTACTGAACTACATTGAACCAGTCTATCGCATAACCCTCAAGAGGTACAATTAACCCCGTTTTGAGCAAGAGCCTTATTGTTCACAGACATTTGTCCATTCTAAATAGTACATTTTAATCTTGTCGGTTAATGGTTAATGATTGGTTAGCCAGGGTCGACTATTTGTCAGAAAAAAAATCTAAATTAGCATCCCTACTCCGCAACGTTCACCAGCTAGAAACTGGAAATGTGGTTGATGAGAGCAGTGAGACTGAACCAATAAACAATAAAGTTGCAGGCCAAAAGCTGAAAGACGCAAAAGTTCTATGGAGCTGAGGCAAACTCCAAATTGGGTGATAATTCTCAGTAGGTTTGTCACTACGAGCAACTCCGCCATATTACGCATAGTGATTTAATACATTGTTGATCTCTAAAAAATAGTGCAGCTTTAAAGTTCTCTGGCAGTTAGTTTGGTAATATAGAGAAGAATCTGAGTAGGCAGGAGAAGAAGAAAGCTTTTGTCAGACTCAGAGTCAGAGGCTTGTCATTTCCTGGAAGCAGTACATACCAGTGCCTGCACGTACCAACATACTGAACTTGAAAAAAGACTGTACAAAAGCACTAACCTGGGGTGATTCTGTTTTTTTTGTGCAAAATAAAATAACAATACATGCCTCCTTCTCCCTCTCATTCCTCATCCTCTACACTCTTCACACCCCTTCACATTGCAGGCTCCTTTATTCTCACATTTCCACGTCTCCATTTTATCACATCCACTGTGAGTTACTGCTACTCATGACTTGGAGTGTACAATACAGTCTTTAACTTAGCCCTTCCAGTTTCAGACCTGATTGCAATTCCATCTCAGTTGATACTGTATAGATGCAAGTCACGTGGCAAACATTAGGTCTTGATGATGCAGTTTGTTCCCTGGACATTTGACGAGAATGTATGTTTAAATGCGTCTGCCAGAATATTTTAACAGTGGGACAACACAGCAGCAACGTTGTCACCAGTGTTGTCGGTGAAGGGGAAACTCATTTTCATTATCCTGTTTTGGTATAGTGTGTGCTGCTCTCTTAGCTGCACAAATATTTCTTGAAGGCAGAGCCTCTCAGGACACAGAAAGAAATATCTTATTGGTTAATTAAACTTTAATAGAGCCAGATGACCTCAGTTTGTATTTAGCTAAAAACATTAGGCTAAAGCCCAACAGGAAGAGAGGAGAAATGTGTAATCTGCAATTTGTACCTCACAATGTCACACAAACAAGAAAAGCCTGACACAACAATACTCCATTTTGAGTCTGGTGAGTAGAGGTCAAATTTTCTTTTATTGGTTTTGGAGAATCAGTGAGTCACACAGGTTTGCAAATCAAAGTTGAGTCCCTGTAGCGCCCCCAACTGAAGCAATGGCTGACTCTCAAACTGATGGTCCATGAAGATTGTATTGCCAATACACACAGTGCCACATTCATGAACACACGGTAAGAGCTGAGTGGGAAAACAAAAATGGCTCTCATAATACTGCACATTTCCATACTCAAAGAAAAAACAATAGCCATAAACATTTATAATGCACTGAATGCAAAATTTGACAATAAGTCTATACTGTTTAAGTTAGCTAGGCTATCTATACTTCTGTACATTACTTGATGAATACACAACAGGCAGTCAACCTTAGAAAAATAGTAAACCCATGCTACAAACTCCACACAAAATGCAAATTATTGACAAACCCCAAGCCCACTTGATTTAGCAAAATACAAAGAAAATAAATGACGAAAAGAAACCCACAAAATAAAAGAAGAGTTTGCCAAATCAGCAGACAACAATCAGGTAAAAAGAAAGTAAGAAAGTACATAATATAAAAGTAAAGAAAAGAAAGAATAAGACATACTTGAGAACTAATGAGACATCATGAATTAACTGTGATGAGTTTTTTTTTTTTTAAATCTTCCAAAGATTGCAAGCTCTTGATAACGTGTACTTTGGCATTGCAGATCTGTACATCACAATATCCGAGGACCACAATACTGGCCATACTTCGTTTTGTAAAAAGGAAGATGAAGATGGTGAACCTGTCTTGTATTATGAGAATACTCTTTCATAACCGTTACTAATTCTAGTAACCCTCTGTTACATTTGGAGAGCCGGCTTGTTTGCTGTCATACTGGGAGTTGATATCAGTTTTGTCATTCAGTGGAGAAACTGTCTGTTTCCTCATCGATTTGTTTCTCTCCTAACCTGAAACTGAACCCCAACCAAATATCTCTGCGACTCCTATCCCCAACCACCCAGGGAAGTGCTTCAGGAAACACATGGGAAAGCACTATTGGAAGACTTGTGTCAAACTCAGTCTTCCATCAATACGTATTAGGTTGGTGCTGGGGATGGAGGTGGCCTAAAACCAAGAGAGAGGAAATACACCTTCTGATGAAGTTGTCTCGTTTATCCATTTGTATCTTCTTAACTGGCTAGCTAACCACTAGTTCACAAACGCTGTGTCCAGTCACTGAAGCTAAGCTAGCTATGGACATGCACCAAATACTTCCAAACTGTAGGCTGCTTGTAAAACCATAGTGTCTCGTTCTGTCCCTCTTCACATGGTGAGGATGAGATGTGGCTGTGTGGTGGATTTGGACTTTATTGAGCCAGCGGTAAGGAGGATTTTTTGCATTTTCAAGTAATTTGAAATTGAAATATTGGTCACAAATACATCGTTTCATTTTTTAAAAGGCAAAATAATTTTCTAAAACAGCTGGGCATTGTAGTTTTTAGTAAATGTTACTCAAACAAGAGTAAATAGTGCATTTGCTGGGAACCATTTTCAGCCGTGGATTAATCTAATTAATTTGGTGCTCTAGTGAGTAATTACGGCAGCAGAACAGTGTATGTGGGATTGAGTCAAAAACTACAGTGTGTGTGTGTGTGTTTATGGTAATAAAGGAACATGTCACCCAGTGCAACAGTGTGGCTCATTGATGTATTTTTAATAGTTTTTGGACAACAATGGAGCTCTATGGCTCAGAGGAATCAGGCTATATCAGGCTTTGGATACACACACAATACTGGATAGTAGGATCAGTGTTGCTTTGGGTCTTTACCTAGAATTTGCTGACAATACAAAAGAGACTATTGACAGTCTCTTTTTTATGTTTGCATTTAGCATTAACTGTCCACAAGCATTGTAATATACAGTTGAGTTATCAGAGATTATATTTTATTATTCAATAATACATATATAATAGACAATTAGGCAGTAGATTGATAAGGGTACGCTGGATGGGCGTTATTAGCTGACTCACTCTCTCCCTGTCTTTCTGCCACAGTGAAGTCAAGCAATGTCAAGATTTCTTTGAAACAAGTAATAGTGCACACACACTTGCACTGAATTAATAAATTTTTTCTGCACAGACAATTCAGGTTTAGGCAAATAAAAATAGTTCATTTCAATGTGAATGAGGTTTTAATAGCATGTCCAAGGACACCCTTTAGTGTGAAATGCTCCTTCTTTAGCTCCTCTTAGGCAGAGGAGGTAAGAGGTGAATGTACAGTATATGCATATTGCATGTAAGTGCTTGTGTATGAAAGGCTTTCCATGACTAAATGTGCACAGGTAGTAAAAAGCATTGACACAGGAATACATGTTACTGGCAGCAGAAATGATAAATGACAGGATATTTTGAACAGTGGGTTGTATAAACAATCTGTGTTTTAGCACCTGTCAAGTGTCAACGGACATGTTCCGGAGCAGCAGGAGAAGGACCCAAACGAGACACACACGGAGACGGAAGCCGTTCAAAGATTTATTAGTCCTTACAGGCAGGTAGGCAGGCAAGAAAACAGCAGGTAAGTCCAAACTCAAGAAGACGCAAAAGTGCAAGAAAAACGTCCAAGTACAGGAACATGAAACCACTCAAGTAGCACAGAACACATCCAACATGAAACACTGAACCAATAACTCACCAAGGAAAAGAACCAGTATACATAGGGAAGACACTGACGAGGGAATCAGGAGCAGGTGTGCAAAAGGAAGCAGGTGAAGACACTCAACAGGCAATCAAGACAAGGGGGAGACACAAGGGCAGGAAAACACTAGAAATAAGACAGACCAGACTACAAAATTAAACAGGAAACCAGACACAGTTTACAGCACATGACACCAAGTTCCACTGGTCTCCAAACCCACAGGTTCCTCCCCCTTCAAAACACACGCACAGCACTACATAATCTTAACCCCCCCACAGCCTTGCTGTTCTGTACCTATACGTTACATAATAATGGCAACAGTTTCCTGGAGTTCTTTTTACACATTCTGTATAATTAAAGTTTAGTATTAGGACTGTAGTGTTTTGGCCAATGACTATATAACAGGGAACTTAGCATTTACTGCAATCATCAGAGAGTAATGCAGACAGTTGTGCAGATTACAGAATCCAGGCTGAGCCGTGGCACAAATACTGATGGAGGAGGGGGGGGTGATGGAGGGGTTGTTCCTGAGTGGATAAATTCTCCTGAGACATCATGTATGTACTGTAATGTACATGCTGGAATCCAATATGTTGACCTACTGACTACAGAAAACTCTGTACAACATTTAGTCTATGTACAGTAAGTTACATAAAGTAAGTATCTATACATTACATATTCTTACACAGGTACCTTTCCCTTACACTCCAGATAAAAAAAAGTGACTATATGCGTTACGTTTTTACAGTGTCTTTGATTACAATTGTTAATCTGCGTTAATAACCTGTAGAAGCTGACATTTTAATTATTAGCCTACATCCAACAAACATGAAATTGTTGGACACAACAAGCAACATACAACAACATTAACCATGCTAGCGGCGTGGCTCTATGGATGGCAATATCAGTCTGTTGGTCCGGACTGAAATATCTCAACAACTATTGGGTGGATTGCCCTAAAATATTGTACATACATGGTCCCCAGAGGATAAATCCTACTGACTTTGGTGATCCTGTGACGTTTCCTCTAGTGCCACCAGCATGTTGAAATGGCATGACAATTATTGCATGGATCACAAAATTTGGTTCAGATATCCATGGTGCCCAGAGGATGAATCACCAAAATCATTAGAAAATTTGCAAATTTAGTTTTAATTTGGGACCCTATTAACCCAATAAGCAACATGGAAGTTTGATTTGTAACATGAGATTATTTTCTCTGAACTAAAAGTGTTGGCCACTGAAACTCCATACAGTGCTGTGGGAGAATTGATACAGATCTACTGGGCAATGTTTTGCCGTTTCAGATCTGTTTTTTTTTCCCATCTTCAAACTTTGAAAACTTTTAAAACTCCACTGAAAAACTTCCATGCAGCTTCAAGTGAGAGGAGGCTGAAAGATTTAAAATTCAATACCCCGAAGTCCTGCCAGACTTTGTCAGTACACAACAGCACACAGCTAATGTTCACCAACACTTGATTCCGAAGGAAACCAAAGAGATGAGACAAAAATAAATATTAGTTCACCCTTAAATTGTGAGACATTACGTCCTGTATGCAAGATTACCAACCAGTAAACATATTTAGATTAGAATTATACCTACAGTCTATACTTCCTAAATCAGTATGTGGACAGGGCAGCTTGTGATTTAAGCTGATAAGCCTGGCTTATTTTTTACATGAAAACCCGGCCTGGTGCAGCTTTAAGGAAGTTGGGCAGCTCATTGCAGGGTCAGCTGATGTCAGTCATTACTGGTAATCATCTGTAATTGATACCGGCAGCGAGTGATAATGGCTCTGTGTAACAGATGTGACCATTACATATTTATAGGTAATGACTGCGAGATGTGCAAAGGTGAAGCTGTCAGGGTATCAGCATATGATCCTGCCTTGGAGACAAAACAGGATGGACTTCCTGGCACTAAGTATGAGGTATGAGTACTGTAAATGGTCAGTAAAGCATCACCGCAGTCAAACCGAAAAAAGTTCTCATAAGAACTGATAATAATTTCAAAAACTTTTTAAACTCACTGGTTTGGCCTTTAGTCTCACTTCCTACAGCAACCACTCCAGCTTATTTGCTGGGCCTGAATCCTCTAGGCATCTCAGGCCTGTCTGTGTGGAGACAGCATTTTCAGTCTATCTGCAGTCTTTCCTTGGCTAAAAAGAGAGAGGATGCTACAGCTTCCTTTTCTAGCAATGAATAAACATACTACACCTGTGGAGGGGAAAACTATAAAGAGGCAGGTTGGGTTAAAAACCAGTTTAAATTATTCCAGTGGAGTTGGTGGAGTATTTGTTGTGTAATCTGTCTTGCCCACTCCTGTCTGGCCTTGAATCTAATTCTGCAGCTTAGAGTCTACAGCCACACTAGCAGCTCTGTGAGGCTGTATTTAGGCACAGTAGTGCTTTGAGCTAAATGCTAATGTCACCATGGTCACAATGACAACGCTAACAGGCTGATGTTTAGCAGGTATAATGTTTACCATCAGCGTTGCCCGATGCTGAAAAACAAATAATCGTACAAAGACTCTAGTATTATCGTATTTCAAGGGAAACTATCGTATATTCAAAATCCAGACTGCAGAGCACCCAAAATTGAGACTTTAACGAATATGAATCGCAGCGAGGGGTTAAGTCAACTAACTGCAATGGACTCAGACGACAGGCCAGCATTTATAATGAAGGCTACAGGACACACTATGCATCCTAGCGTGTAAGCAAATAGGTTACTGTGACGGAGCGGCTCCGACATGGACTGCGGGCAGCACACACACACCTCACACATTCCCATACATCCCCGCTAAGTAGTCAATAAACCTTTCATTCTCTGTTTCAGTAGCGCGACCAAGGGTGCACACTTGGTAGTGCTATTTCCAGAGGGAGGGGCTACCGGGTTATAAGGAACTGCCTTGGCCCACGGCAGGGTCAGTCTTGGTTTGGTTACAAAGAAGGTAACATCCCAGATGCGATTGTATTTTTTCCCCCTTTAGCGTGAACGATATTCGAGTTATTGAGGAACTCTCTTTTGCAGACTATTGTAGGGTTGCATATTGACCTTATTTTCCACGACAACAAGGGCGGCGCCATTGCGTTCGTTTTGTCATCCTTCTTCCGGTTATTCTACTTCCGAGTGAGAGGCAAGCTAGCTAGCGATAGACGATCACAGAAAGCTACAATGTCGAGCATTATATGTTCAGTTAGGGGATGCCATAACAATTGGATAAAGAGGAGAGAACAACTACAGCAAGAATGTTACGACCATAAAGTCAAGAGATCGGAGTGTTGTGGGGCTTTTTACAACCTGCACCCACCTCCTAAAGATGAGGAGCGCTTGAGGCTATGTTACAGAGATTGTTTGAAGAAAATAAATCGTACTACAGGTCCACCTGATGTGATGGATGACCATTAACTGAATCTCTGATGATTGATCAGCTGTAAATCACCATAAAATGATCTCAGATATTGCAGTAGATCTACTGTTGCATTTCTACATCTATCACTACATTTTCTACTCATTTCCTACTTTGTAAGACATTTTTTCAGTGACTGAGGATTGAAGATACAAATTATGACTCTGAAGGTACCAAAATGTTACAGTATCCCCAGCATATTATTACAGAACATGTAGATCCTCCCCAGTCTATTTTCCCTGAACAGAAACATGAAATCAGCCTGACCACATACACGGTAAGGAGTAGACCATTAAGTTTTGTCCTGAGCCAGCCGCCTGCTGTTTGGCTTCTTTAAATCTGCAGGGCAGCAGGTCTGTCATTATGTGAGCAGGGCTTTGGGTGTGTCTGAGAGGCAGCCAGCCAGAAACTGGAAACCAGGCCACAGCAGCAGAAACAGAGAGGCCTCCTGGCTTCAGCGTGAGATCACACCGTCCCCTACTGGGTACAAGTGGTACTACTACAAACTGCTCAGTGCATACTCCATGTGCTGTTTACTGTGGAATGTTTACTGTGGAAACTACTTAACAGTTTCAAAACCTCCCATTAAAATTAAAGTAAATAACTGAAATAAGTGCAAACTCTCATACTGCACACCATTACGGGTATTCTGGCTTTGCCATTTTAATTTAAACATTATTTAACAGTATTTAAAATCATATTAAATGTGATTTTTACATCACAGTCATGAACTTCAGTCTAACTAGCTTTCTATTCATTATATACCAAGTTAGAGAAGAAAACATTACTAGTTTAAAAAGAAAATATAAAATTTCATAGAGACACACAAACAAGACCATTGTTAGGAAATAGCGATGATTTTTCATACCTCTGTACCCATGCTCTGTTAGTAAAGAAGTGATGAGATGTAAAAATCAATATCTATTCTATGTGCATCCAGCACAGGGATGAAACTGATTATTAAGATGTTTTTTTTCTAGTTTAATTAGCAAAAATACTGGAAACAGAGGGAAACTGCTATCTTAACTCAATCAAAAACAACAGCAGCACCAAAGCTATCTTATTTAAGCATTGTATTTTATAATCTAGCAAGCTCATTCATAGCCCTATATGGGCATGATGTGCATTACAATTTCTTTCTTGTTTTATTTTTGTAGCTCGGACCATTGGTTCTATCCATTATAACCTTGTACTCAAAGTAATTACTGAGAACACAGCAGCATTGCTAAAAATAGCTCCAAGAGGGCAAGAAACAGGAGTGGTCAGACTATCAGACAAGATTTAAATAAACCCAACATTTCAGTCAGATTATTTTAACCACTTAATATGGAGGAAAAACTGAAAGTGAGCACAAGTGACTGTAAGTACAGTTAGTCAAAGCTGACCCAGGAATTCTGTAAACTCTTATAACTGTTTACAACAGACACTTCAGGTTTGTTTTCTCTTGAATTCATGAATTTGATGAACCTAGGGTTTTTTAAAATCCTGTCATCTGACTGCTGGTGTTTGTTGGAGCCATTCTGAGTAATTACTTTTACTATGACCGATAGAACTGATGGCCCAAGCTACAAAAACAAACTTGTAATAAACTGTAGTTTTCCTTTGACGAAGAAGGTCATGCAGTTACCTTAGGCTAGGCTAAACACATCTTGGACCTCATCTCTTCACTGACACACAAAGATGAACCTGATATTGATGGCAAGCAAGCGTATTCCTTCTATAAAATGAAATGTTGTAATGTTTCTTTAAAACACTCAACAACAGTAGTGCTACACTGAGCAAGAGCCACTGGCAGCACCCGGGGACCAACTCCAGTTCCAAGACAGTGCCTTGGTTAAGGGCACAGATAGATGGATAGATAGATACCATTAGTGCCACTTCTGGTCCTTCGCTCTAATGTCTCAGCCTTGTAGCGCACTCTGGTGGTCAATTAACATACTATCTTGTGGTATGAGTTTAATGTAGCCCGTGAGCCTTATACGATTGAAAAATATAATTGTATTGACTCTTATGTCTACCAAGCTATAGTATTCACACACTCACCTGTACTCTAAGCTGAATGTATGTCGATAGATAAAATAGAACTACTTCTGGCAGTCCCAGTATTTGGAATTTCATGTAGTATTGTGAAATATAGTTTAGCAGTAGAAGTACAACAGAGTATTACAGCATGGCTCATAATATCCAGCAATCCTTCGCAGGATGTCTCAAGATGTCTTAGACGTCATAGTCATCTGAAATTGGATATTTAAAAAGACGATGATGGTAAGTTGTTTATATATAATACAGTAAATGTTATCTTTACAGTCAAATGAGCCAAACCAGACTGTGAGAGTGCCCACCAGTCCCTGCTCACTCAGAGAGGATCAGCCATTCAACTGCACTGACCCGCAGGCTGTAATACTGGCAGGTTTTACATTATGATCCTCTGAGCTCATAATACACACAATACTGGGCTGCTTCAAACGGAGGTTAACCTGACACAAACACTTTTGTCCCAGTTTAGGATTATATTATCAGACTGACCAAAAATGAATCATGACGTGAACTCTATCATACTGTATTTTAGCAGTGTGAAAGCTCATTTGTGTTTATATTCAATCAGCACTGGAGAGCTGGTTCCACTGCCAGCTCATGCTCTTACTGTTCACTCCATCTAATCTGTGAACTTAAATCTTTAAAGTCAGCGTTAACCAACTTTATAAGTAATATTACCTTTTGTGGTTGATAATACAGCTAATAATAAGCGATAAAGAATCTTCAGGTTTAAGATAAGTGTAATACTACAGTGATTTTAAACTGAACTAAGTGTGTGTTGTGCCACTGCCAAGCTAGCAGATGGTCTCTAGAGATGGACAATGTCAGTAGATTCACCACTTTGGGCCAGGCTGAAATAAATTTGCAAAAGATAGCATGCTAACACACTAAACTAAGATGGTGAACATGGTCAACGTTTCCTTCTAACCATCAGCATGTTAACATTGTCATTGTGAGCATGTTAGCATCCTGACATTAGCAGTTAGCTAATAAAGTACTCTAGAACAGCCTCGCAGAGCTGCAAACCTGCCTTAAGACCTGACACACCAGTCTGCAATTACAGCCAACAAGACAATTACTATATTATCTATTGGAAAGATAGATATGATAGTTTTTATTTTATGAATGGTTTTTTATTGATTTTCAGCTTTGTTCCAGACAGTGTTGCTACATTACACTTTCTACAACATGCAGTTTGGGATATGCCCTACAAATCTTAACATGGAGTCTTTGAGCTGGACCTTCTCTAGCTCTGTTTATTTCTTGTTAATACGTGCTATGTGAACATGGCTAACATGGAAATTGCAATGAATAGCCAACTACAACAGCTTCAGATCAGAAGTTTGTCTGGTAGGCCAGTAGATATCCATCGTTGTACATGTAGATCTGCTTGTTGGTGGGGTTATAGCTCAGACTGGCCACCCCTTTAGCAATCTTCTCCAGTGGCAGTGCTAGTGAGTTGTCCTCTTTGCCTGTTGCTGTGTCGAAGGCGTAGAACACCTCCTCGCGGTAGTCATCCACATAACGAGTGGCATATAGCACGCCGCACACCATGAAAGCATTGCTCACCGCCTTCTTGAACAGCCTTGTCTCCCACGTCTGTGAGACATTGAGTGTCTCAGCCTCGCTGTCCCAAACTAGCCGGCTCACCACTAGATTACCATGGTTACCAGCAGTGGCATAGATGGCCCATAGTCCCGTCTCGTCTGCCTCCACGTCCACATCACTATTGGCACGGCAGTCATAGTAACAATACGGGAACTTGTTGTTGAAACCCACGCCAGTGCCTGGAAGTGTCACCCGTTTGACAACGTTGCTGTTCAGGTCGTATCGGCAGACGTCTGCAGAGCGGAAGCAATGATAGTACAGCGCTTCACCATATACAACAGCACTGGGCCCCTCAATGCTGTCAGTGTGAGTGTAGGATGGAGCAAAGGTAAAGTCCCTGTGGTTGGCAGAGGCCATGAAGTCTTCGTAGGTTTGGTATACACGCAGGGTGTTGCCCCAGATGTGGCTGTTGAGCAGAGTCTGAATCCAGTAGCTGTTCTTCTGTCCCTCACTGTCCATCTGGGCCTGTTTGCCCCATGAACCAGAGATGTAGCTCTTACCATATGGACTGACTTTAGTCACGACAGGATCGCTAATGTTGGTCATCAGGCCCTTGAGGCAGTACCTGTCCTGGCCTGGAAAAAGAGAGAGATGAGAAGGGTCTGAAGATCAGGTGCTGTACAGTATAGTCTAGTGCAGGGCAGACAAAGAGTTCTAATAATGTTAACAGGAAATAGAATGGAGACAGTCAGTTAGCTTTACCTCAGAGATACCATAATCACTGGAAAGATGCCCAAGGACAGAAAGACAAAATTGTTAATACAGTAACCCTACTTAAAATCTTTAAAATTTCCTTGATAGAGACCTAATGCTAATGATTATGTTATGTATTTGTGTCTTAACCACAAAGAGCACCATGCTTTGCCGCCTTATCCTTGATTGATGTTTGATTCGTAATTGTAAATAAAAAATATTCCTTAAATATTTTTCTTGATGTTTTTCTTAACTATTTTTCAACCCGAGTACTGCCTGCTGGTCTGCCTTTCATGCATAAGGCCCCCAAAAACTACAAACAAACTCTTTGCAGCCTGAGAGGCGAAGCTCAGGGCCCCAAAAAATTCCTCAAAGCACTTGCTGCTTCTCATTAAGCTTGCTGTGACTGCACTGTAATAAGTGAGGGCGATGAAAGTAACATTTTCATCAACTCCTCTCTTCTCTCATCTGGATTTTTACAGCAGGACAGTCAGAGGACACTGAGGATTTCATAAGAAAATCACCCTGAAAGTATAAAAGTGAGCGAGACAAAAATAGAACTTTGAAAAGTGAGGGGGGCATGTCCCCACCCATCCCGTGGGAAATTGCACCCTTGTTTCTGCCTCTTCCAAGAAATTGAGGATGGACATATTTCTGGTTCAGAAATTTCACGTAAGAAAGCTTAAATGATTAAAAAATGATATTTTTAAAAGGTTGTTTTAAGTCAAACCTTTTCTGTCATTGAATGCAGAAAAACTGTTGTGTAAACCATTTTAATATTCACGACATATTGAAAATATTGGGAGAATCAGAATGCAAGCTGACCAATTTCAAGGGAATTTCGTCAAACTTTATATAGATATATATAGTAGATGTCAGTTTGACACAAAAAATACAAGGCCCTCCTGCTATATTAACCACTTGCAGCAAGTTTTCACTCCCATTATTGCATGCCATGTATTGTGATTTTGAATCTGCATGGGTTTTCGGCACATGGCTAATATCTGTATATGACTGGATAAAGGAGAGTAATATAAGAACCGTGTTGATGGGGCATTTAAGGTCATTCTTTGCTTAATCCCAAGAAATGAAGATATTACCTCCATAATTCCCATCATACTTTAGAATATGCAAACAGGAAATATAATGGAGACAGTCAGTAAGCTAGTTAGCTTTACCTTGAGCCTCCTTTTTTAGCCTGTATTTCTTTACATTTTGGCAAGTCTGCGCCATAGAAAATACTGGATTACTTTTGATAGTGAGGAAAACATCTAAACATGGTGATTATAAGGCAATATCTTAGTTATAAGGAGCATCTTTTGTATATGATTTCTAAGCAGAATTATTAATTTATTGAGAGATACCAGGATCGCTGGAAAGAGTAAGTCGCTCTGATTCCACTAGTATGTGTGTGACGTCTGTGTATTCCTATTGCACTGTGATTTTGAACGCAAACGAATGTATTGTTCCCACATCAGTCAGACTCAACTTTTATTTCACTCCACATTTTTTCCAGTCATGTGGGTCCTCCATAAAATTCTACCCCATAGTTGGAGAACCACAGTTTTAATAAGTAGCAGGTGCTTGGACAAAAGGATGCATCTGTTCAAAAAAAACTTAAAGCTAAAACCAATGGTAGTGTATAGAAGGAATTGAGTTTCAAATTCTGGGTTTTCATGATGCTGATGTCTTTTCTTTAATGCCTTTCATACAGTACTGAACACTGTAGCATGTTAACAGGCAAACGTACTTTATTTTACTGGAGGTAATGCACATTTTCCCTCAGAGTTCTCTTGGTTCTTTCAAGCTGTAGTCATTGCAATGAATGAGTGAGTGCTCTCTTACACACACACACACACACACACACACACACACACACACACACACACACACACACACACACACACACCTTACTTACCTCTGAAGTCTTTGGGGATAGACTTGCAGGACTCAGCGCTGTTCTTCAGGTAGCGCAATTTCTCTTTGACAGTCTTCATGTTAACCGTGTTGGACATTTGCATCTTGTCTACGTCTCTACGCAATTTACCCACCTAATACACAAATTTACAGACACAGTTAATATATGTACATGGTAAGCCATTCAGTTTAACTTCATTTCAAACAACTCAGTTATGTTTCTTCATATTATCACATTTATTCACTTGATACATCACAAAATTTCAGTTAGGTCCTTTTACTTTTCTTTTTAATGTCTGCTTTTTTCCCATGACACTATGAGCTCAGTTAATGTAGCATTCTTATTTACACTGTATTTTTCTTTTCTGTGTTATATTGCTATTTGCTTATGCAACAATCCAGTTACCCTATAGGTAGAGTTTGGCTATTGCTCAACAACTTTTGGAATCATTGTAGTGTCTTCACTGCATGTTCTGCTGTACCTCTTTGGAGAGTTTCTGTGTTTGGGCATTGTTCAGCTGGCTGTGGATGGCATCAATGTCTGTCTCCAGCTGGCTGAGCTCCTGGCCCAGCAGGCTCAGAGACAAGGCCGTGTACAGGCCCTGGTCGTGCAGTTTCTGGTGAGGCTCCAGCCGGGCCGTCACATTCTTAACCAGAGCCTGGAACTGAGGGAGATGCTGGCTGGACAACTCCACCTGAAAGGAAACACTTCTTAACTCTTACCCAAAAATTTTTGGGGGTACTGTACCTCCACACAGTCACAAGACATGCAAGTCAGGTTAACTGAAGAGCCTGAAATGCAGATAGTGATCATGATAATCACAATTGTTCAAAATGTCACATTAGAATAATTGCTTCTAACCAGAGTAGTATGGCTCAGCACCACTGTATCCATATAATCCATCAAATCAGAGGTGGAATTAGACTGGGCTGAACCCAGTCTGAATTAAGTACCACACTCACCATTGTAAAATGATGCCCGTTGACCTTAGTTCTCACCTGTTCCTGCAGGTTGTTCAAAGATCCTTCACAGGACAGAACCTGTTGCAGCACGGCCTCGTACTTCACGGTAGGGAACGACCACAGGTTGGAGTCCACTTCACACACACACGAGCCATTCTTCCTCTGGCCCGACACAAGCTGAGCCTGGCCATCCCCCTGTAGTCACACATGTATAAAAAAATATTGATGTTGCATAAGGAAGATTTACAAGGGTAGTAAAGAGACTGCACTAACAAAAAGTAACAAAAAGAAAGAAAAAAAGCCTCAGTCTAATGTCATCAACTACCATATGTTTTCTTTTGTCCTTAGTTTAAGAGTCAAAGAGTAGGTAAGTGTAGCTCACTGTTGGCAGCAGCAGAAGGAGCAGCAGCAGCATGTTTACAGCTGGAGAAATGAATGTGGACTGACGAGGACAGAAGCTGTTAGGACTGAAATCACCACCCTCCTCTTTTCTCCAATAAACTCAATCACAACAAACACACATTTTCTGGACTTGTTTCTTGTCACTGATGAGTCAGAGCCTTAAAACCACTCACAGGGATGTGAAACTGTAAACATGTAAAAGTATGGAGTTTCACAACGGGCTTGGTCAACCCAGGAGTTTCCAGCGTTTCCCCCTTACTTCATGCAATGGTTATTATTTCCCCTTTGCAATATCCTCTGCTGTGTTGTCTCCTGTTTAAAAACATGTTTTGCAAGACCTGATGCTTGCAAGTATGTGTCAAAATCATTCATAAAACATTATAATGCAGTAATGTATTTTATAATATAAGCAGAATACTGAAAAATACCTCTGCACACCTGAACGTGTGATAGGTGCATCAGATTAAAAATTAATAAATCCTGCACACTATCTTACTTACTGCTGGATTATTACATATTTATTTAATATAGACAAAAATATATATTCATTTATTAATATGATGCGTCAGTCTAAATGCCATTCATCACTGTTGTGGTAAACCACATGTATAGAGTGCTGTTATTATAACAAAATAACTAATAGTCAATGTATTCAAATATATCACTTAAAGTTTTACTTATTTACTTACATGAAATGTTAAGTGTTGCATGTATAAGAGATATTGTGTGTAATCAGAGGAGTTAAGGGGTTTCTTACAGGTGTGGTAGAATCGAAACTTTACTCATTAAGGGGATTCCAAGCCATCACTTATGCTATTCCACTGCTTGGCCTCGCTGATGCTAGATTTACAGCTCTCGATAACGCTATGCCACTACTATAGTCACTATCCAACCTCACCATCCCTCAGTGTGATTTATAGTCTCACTGTCGCGCTGTATAGACGGCCTCCCCTGGCCACGTGCGCGCTGTTTATTTTCATCTCTCTCATTAGTGCCCTACCATCTCCTGTCATAGGTGATGATGAATGACCATCAACGAGGGCTAACATCAGCTGAGTCAAGCTCTGCAGAACTAGCTGGTAGGGATAGGTATATGCTCTTATAAAACTCATAACTCCTATAAAAAGGAGTGCACAGTCAGGCTGTCTTCAGTTGCTTTCTGGAGATCAACTCGGGTTTATCTCTGTCAAAAGAATAAACTCTAATTGCATTAGGCTCTGATCTTCTCCAGTGAATTTCTTTGAACCTGTTAGACTCCAGCTGTGAAGGAGGTGCGCTGGAGACTAAGTGTTGGCGGCGAGGTCTTCGATACTGGCCTGGACCCGGACTCTTCACCCCGACATCACCAGCAGTGAGATAGTGTACAGGAGTTCGTCACTTTGATTAATATTAGTAGATGTAATTAGTAGGTGGGAATGATTGATTTTATTTTATTCATTAGCTGTTACCAGGGCAACAGCTACTCTTCCTGGACCCTGTGCTTCAAATGTTGCTTACGTAATTTAGGCTAACATGTCGTTATCAGGCTAAAATAATCCTGTTTATTCTGATGCAGCTAACTGTCAATAAACCTGAACTTACACAGATTTGGACTAAGTGACTTGTTGCTGTGACAACAGTTCCAGATGGATTTTAAACCTTCGAAGAACCATAAAATCCACTTAATGTTAAATTGTCAACATTCAAACCTGGATGACATACAAAGGACGGAGCCCTGGGGTCCACAGGAAAAATAATTACTACAGCAATTTGTAAATCAAACAAAATTGAAAGTATATCGCATACATATGCACATACATACATAAATACATGCACGTACATCACATCATTAACTACCAGTTTACCACAACTTGTTGATAATATCTCCTAAAAAGACACATGTGATGTTTTAGTGTATACCTGTGGGATTTCTTCAGTGAATATTGTGTGTATTTTGTATTCAGTGGGCGCTCAGTGCAGAGTGGTCACTTTCGGTTCCTGAATCCTGTAACCACATCTTCAGCACAGACACAGTATATGTGCAACCCACAAACCAAAAGGCATGTATTAGTCACCACTTCCCTTCCACTTTTCCAGTCACATCACCGCTGCCTGAAGGACCAAAAACCTCCAGCCTCCGGACTGTCAACTCTATCTCAATGAGCAGTGAAAAAACATGTATTTATCTCATATATGAACTGGTATCTGAGGGCAACATTTGTTTCTGATGACCCTTGCTAAATAGGGAGAAACTTATATCTTGTCACCAGCATAAACAAAAATCTATTTGCTTTTCAGACAAACAGTAATATATACTTCTCATTCCTGTTTTAAGTGCTGTGTCATCATAAACCATACAGTACATAATACTAGTTTACTTAATGTGTTTTATGCTCTACCATAAAATCATCTCATTTTAAAATTTTCAATTTTTACTGTATATGGTGTTCAAATGCTTTGCACAGTACATCATGCACACTGACAAACTAAAGTTTCCTGTACCTCTATATTACATACAGTGCATCCGGAAAGTATTCACAGCGCTTCACGTTTTCCACATTCTGTCATGTTACAGCCTTATTCCAAAATGGAATAAATTCATTTCTGTCCTCAAAATTCTACACACAATACCCCATAATGACAAAGTGAAAAAAGTTTTAGAGAGTTTTGCAAATTTATTAAAAATAAAAAACTAAGAAATCACATGTACACAAGTATTCACAGCCTTTGTCATGAAGCTCAAAATTGAGCTCAGGTCCATCCTGTTTCCACTGATCATCCTTAAGATGTTCCTACAGCTTAATTGGAGTCCACCTGTGGTAAATTCAGTTGATCGGACATGATTTGGAAAGGCACACACCTGTCTATATAAGGTCCCACACTTGACAGTGCATGTCAGAGCACAAACCAAGCATGAAGTCAAAGGAATTGTCTGTAGACCTCCGAGACAGGATTGTGTCAAGGCACAAATCTGGGGATGGGTACAGAAAAATATCTGCTGCCTTGAAGGTCCCAATGAGCACAGTGGCCTCCATCATCCGTAAATGGAAGAAGTTCGGAACCACCAGGACTCTTCCTAGAGCTGGCCGGCCGTCTAAACTGAGCGATCGGGGGAGAAGGGCCCTAGTCAGGGAGGTGACCAAGAACCCGATGGTCACTCTGTCAGAGCTACAGCATTCCTCTGTGGAGAGAGGAGAACCTTCCAGAAGGACAACCATCTCTGCAGCAATCCACCAATCAGGCCTGTATGGTAGAGTGGCCANATTCACAGCGCTTCACGTTTTCCACATTCTGTCATGTTACAGCCTTATTCCAAAATGGAATAAATTCATTTCTGTCCTCAAAATTCTACACACAATACCCCATAATGACAAAGTGAAAAAAGTTTTTTAGAGAGTTTTGCAAATTTATTAAAAATAAAAAACTAAGAAATCACATGTACATAAGTATTCACAGCCTTTGCCATGAAGCTCAAAATTGAGCTCAGGTCCATCCTGTTTCCACTGATCATCCTTGAGATGTTCCTACAGCTTAATTGGAGTCCACCAGTGATAAATTCAGTTGATCGGACATGATTTGGAAAGGCACACACCTGTCTATATGAGGTCACACACTTGTCAGTGCATGTCAGAGCACAAACCAAGCATGAAGTCAAAGGAATTGTCTGTAGACCTCCGAGACAGGATTGTGTCAAGGCACAAATCTGGGGATGGGTACAGAAAAATATCTGCTGCCTTGAAGGTCCCAATGAGCACAGTGGCCTCCATCATCCGTAAATGGAAGAAGTTCGGAACCACCAGGACTCTTCCTAGAGCTGGCCGGCCGTCTAAACTGAGCGATCGGGGGAGAAGGGCCCTAGTCAGGGAGGTGACCAAGAACCCGATGGTCACTCTGTCAGAGCTACAGCATTCCTCTGTGGAGAGAGGAGAACCTTCCAGAAGGACAACCATCTCTGCAGCAATCCACCAATCAGGCCTGTATGGTAGAGTGGCCAGACGGAANCTTCACGTTTTCCACATTCTGTCATGTTACAGCCTTATTCCAAAATGGAATAAATTCATTTCTGTCCTCAAAATTCTACACACAATACCCCATAATGACAAAGTGAAAAAAGTTTCTTAGAGAGTTTTGCAAATTTATTAAAAATAAAAAACTAAGAAATCACATGTACATAAGTATTCACAGCCTTTGCCATGAAGCTCAAAATTGAGCTCAGGTCCATCCTGTTTCCACTGATCATCCTTGAGATGTTCCTACAGCTTAATTGGAGTCCACCTGTGGTAAATTCAGTTGATCGGACATGATTTGGAAAGGCACACACCTGTCTATATAAGGTCCCACACTTGACAGTGCATGTCAGAGCAGAAACCAAGCATGAAGTCAAAGGAACTGTCTGTAGACCTCCGAGACAGGATTGTGTCAAGGCACAAATCTGGGGATGGTTACAGAAAAATATCTGCTGCCTTGAAGGTCCCAATGAGCACAGTGGCCTCCATCATCCATAAATGGAAGAAGTTCGGAACCACCAGGACTCTTCCTAGAGCTGGCCGGCCGTCTAAACTGAGCGATCGGGGGAGAAGGGCCCTAGTCAGGGAGGTGACCAAGAACCCGATGGTGACTCTGTCAGAGCTACAGCATTCCTCTGTGGAGAGAGGAGAACCTTCCAGAAGGATAACCATCTCTGCAGCAATCCACCAATCAGGCCTGTATGGTAGAGTGGCCAGACGGAAGTCACTCATTAGTAAAAAGCACATTGCAGCCCGCCTGGAGTTTGCCAAAATGCACCTAAAGGACTCTCAGACCATGAGAAACAAAATTCTCTGGTCTGATGAGACAAAGATTGAACTCTTTGGCGTGAATGCCAGGCGTCATGTTTGGAGGAAACCAGGCACCGCTCATCATCAGGCCAATACCATCCCTACAGTGAAGCATGGTGGTGGCAGCATCATGCTGTGGGGATGTTTTTCAGCGGCAGGAACTGGGAGACTAGTCAGGATAGAGGGAAAGATGAATGCAGCTAAGTACAGAGACATCCTGGATGAAAACCTGCTCCAGAGCGCTCTTGACCTCAGACTGGGGCGACGGTTCATGTTTCAGCAGGACAACGACCCTAAGCACACAGCCAAGATATCAAAGGAGTGGCTTCAGGACAACTCTGTGAATGTCCTTGAGTGGCCCAGCCAGAGCCCAGACTTGAATCCGATTGAACATCTCTGGAGAGATCTGAAAATGGCTGTGCACCGACGCTTCCCATCCAACCTGATGGAGCTTGAGAGGTGCTGCAAAGAGGAATGGGCGAAACTGCCCAAAGATAGGTGTGCCAAGCTTGTGGCATCATATTCAAAAAGACTTTAGCTGTAGACAGAGGCTGTAATTGCTGCCAAAGGTGCATCAACAAAGTATTGAGCAAAGGCTGTGAATACTTGTGTACATGTGATTTCTTAGTTTTTTATTTTTAATAAATTTGCAAAACTCTCTAAAACTTTTTTCACTTTGTCATTATGGGGTATTGTGTGTAGAATTTTGAGGACAGAAATTAATTTATTCCATTTTGGAATAAGGCTGTAACATGACAGAATGTGGAAAACGTGAAGCGCTGTGAATACTTTCCAGATGCACTGTAGCTAGGTAATGCACAACTAAAGCACAACTCACTAAATTTCTGACATGTTCAAGTCACTATGAGTTTACTGTACCTATGTAAGTCAAACTATGAATGTAGAAAGTTTGCTTGTAAATGAGTATTTTCCAAAAGGGAGATTTTTAGTTCAAAACATATTTTAACTTAAGTTAATACTTCTCTATCTATGCAAGTCACACCCTGATATAAAATTTTAACTTTAAAATTCCCTGTGCTACTGTAATCCCAACCACAAGGAGGAAGCGATCACATTCTGACACATCACAGACACACACACTGAACACACGTGCACAGTCACTCACTCACATGCAGAGGTTTGTGGGAGTGTTCACAAGTTAGAGGCTGCTGCTACACTCAGACACACTGTCATAATCAAACTGTGTTCAGGGACAATTTCATTTAGCTCTGCTCTCCGATCCATCATGAAGCTGTGTGTGATCATTCCACTGTGTGCTCTGTTTACCCTCACTCAACAGGTAAGGAAACACTATATAGTGATTATTATTTTTAAATTAATTTCATCTCCTTAAATATCATTACAAATTATTGTTACGCTGCCCATTTCAAATGTAGACATATACTGTATATTTACATATGGTATTTATTCTTTACATGCCATGTTTAATTTTCTTGATTTCAGGAATCTGCAAGTAATAAGTGTATGTGTGAGTTGACTAATTCAGAGAAGGTATTCCCTCATGACAAACTCAGCACAGTGGAGGACAATGTATCAAAATGCAACAGCAACATCACCCCACAGAAGGTAACTAGTCGTGTTATTTTCTAAACCAGTCTGTAAAGAACACAGCCTCCCTCAGCCGCTATAAAAATGTAACAATAATAATTTTTTAAAAACAGACTCCTGTATGTATGCATTCATGCTGAGGCTACATTCACACTACTATGTTTTTGTGTCTACCTGCTCTCTCTGCAGACTCTGGAGCTGCAGGTTCTGCTGCTGGGTTTGGAGCGACGTCTGCCCCAGCTGCAGGAAGACGTGTCGATGCTGGAGAGGGAGGATGACGGAGACCTCTATGCAGTCCTCAGCCTGCAAGTCATAGAGAATGAACTGAAAGAGATCAAGCAGCTCATCGACAGGCTCAACAGCACCACCCTGGGACACCAGCGTCTAACTACTGACACCACTAAACAGGTAGATTCACACAGAGTGACAACCACCAGCTGCTCAACACTGGCGTCATTCAAGAAGGCAGCGTCTGCGTGCTAGCCTGTAGTGAAGTGTAGATAGATTTTTGGTATCTACAGCAGAAATGAACCATGAAAATATAATATTTTTTTAAAGTGGCACTAAGACTTTTATGGTACTGTCCCATAGAATGACATGAATCTACTAAGATTTCTGTCCTGTACACTATTATTGGAACTCTTATAATAGTGTTTCTTTCAAAAGACTAATGAAAGAAACTTTCTGCCGATACTGCAATGCCCTTGTTTCTTTGAAAGAGTACTCCATCAATTTAGCATTGCACTCTATATAACACTGGCAGACTCATGATAGACAGTTTAAAAGAAAATAAAAGTATCAAAATCGATGCAGCGGAACCAGAGAAATCGTCTTTTTCATTCCAATCCTTCTTCCTTGTCAAAACCTGGCTACATTACACCACACCTACAT
Source organism: Maccullochella peelii (assembly GCA_002120245.1). NCBI lineage: Eukaryota > Metazoa > Chordata > Actinopteri > Centrarchiformes > Percichthyidae > Maccullochella > Maccullochella peelii. Next base: position 139,292 of record LKNJ01001209.1, on the reverse strand, counting down.
TACCCACAATGCAACTAGATCTGCCAAAAGTTCTGTTGGAGATACAGGTGTGTTATGCTAGTAGCGGCTAATGTAGTCACAAGCTTCTGGCCTCAAGCAGAGATGAGGAGCGGCCAACAGGGGTCTGGTAAACTCACTTCTTTCTAACTCCACCCCCCCAGATTTTTTTCATTGCCAAACTTGTAGGCTTCAGACCCAACTGACTCTGACTCAAGTGACATCTCTTGAGGACATTTATCAGATTTCACACAGCTCCCTCTGGAGCCACAAAAGGCGTTATACAACTTATTTCACATATGCAGTAGTACTCCCCAACACCTGTAAACAGACTGATGTGTAAAATCGGTGCAGTTCCCCTTTAAAGCGGCTATAATCCATATGTTTCTATTAACAATGGATTTGATAACAGTGTTATGTGAAAAGTGATGCTTGTAGTGACAAACCAATGAAGAATTATCACCCAACTCTGCAGTTCCCCTCAGTCCTATTGAGATTTTTAGCATCATCTCAGCTCATTGTTTTGGTTAAACGGCCCACGACTTGAATGTTTAGGTTCAGTCTCACAGTTCTCATCAGCACCGTTTCCAGCAGCAGCAGGCAGCTGTTTTCAGTTAAACTGCTCTGATAATCCACTGTGAGCTACCTACAATGCCAAACAGAAGACAGAAAGAGTTAGCCAGTGTTGTGTTTTCAGCTTGTTGCCAAGTGGCCATAAAACAATTAATGGAAGTTTAAAAGCATTATGTGTACGATTGAACAGACAGCAATGCTTGTTGCATCAGACAAATTCTATAAATCACACCAAAAATTGCGCATAGCAACTTCACTGTATCCTATATGAAAATTTGAGCCAAAAAGGAACTAAAAATAGAAGTGTACTGATGCAGAGGACCCTGTTGATTTTGAATGCATCACTCAGAGCTCATCATGTAGGTATACAAACAACTTATACCTTAATATGGGACTGCTAACATTGTGCCTACCAGCTTGCATTTTGAACAAGAAAATGTTTTTCGGATTTCAAAATCGTACCAGTCTTTATATGTGATCCTGATCTTTTTTTAGTTTGAAAAACTAATTCCATATAGGAGCTGTATTATCAAGGTAAGCAGCGTATAGATTGTTGTTTGGTGGTGAAGTTTGAAATTGATAGGTGAAATGTCTGAATAATATTCTTTGTTCATCAATGTATAAGCCAGTCAAGTTTGTCTGATGACAGGTAATGCTGCATTCAAGGGCATTCTTATTTGTGAAACATTTTATTATTATTTTGGGATGTCTGTTCCTGCTGCCGTCTCTCAGCTGGAGGACCTTAATGCAGAGATGCAGAAGCTGGAGGTGTATGACACCATGCAGGTGGTGAAGAGACAACAAGACAACCGCCGTCTTAAGAGAGAACTGGACAAGTGCAAGAATGGATTTCAACCCACCACCCAACCCACTCAGCCTCCACATGGTACGGCCCAATACCACACTACATACCAGAGTATGGAAGATTTTTTTTTTAAACTTCTCTTTAACGCCACTGAAAAAATTCTGGTTATGCTGCAATAGCTTTTTACGGTATATAACTTATAATAAATTTAGCAAACTCGTATCAACAGAAACTGATTGGGCTTCCTGATCTCATTTGTGTTCATAATAAGTTGCTTGATATTTTAGCAAAATCAGATATGACCTTAACCTCTAGCAAAATTACATCCAACATCAGACGCCATTCTGGTTCTGCACCAGAAAGTGGCACTTCAAATGAGGTCGCTCACAGCTGTGAAGGGTCCTCCTCACTAAGAGCTAATGTAAGGTATAAATGAACTGTTGGAAGCTCTCAGCACCAATCACCACAATTAGTAAGTAATTATCAACCAGTGGACGCCTTGCTCAAGCAGCTGTACTTATTTATTTTCCCTGCATTTACAGTTTCTTTCTCTCTGCTTCATTTTGTATTTTCCCCCAAGGTAACTGTCCCCACAGTCAATTTCTAAACATTACTGGCCCGAGGGTGTACACAGCAGGAGAGTACCCTGGCTCCTACAAGTATGGAGCCTGGGGTCGGGATCCCAAACCAGGGGCAGGCAAGGAGAGCTGGTATTGGCTGGTAATGATGACCTCCAGCAACAGATACTCCAATTACGTCCGTCTCTACTCCAGCCTGAGCTCTCTCATTGTTGGGGTGAGCTCCCCAGGTAAAGAACTCTTGTGTTCTAGTTTTAAGTTTTAATGTTAGAAATGTACAATCTTTCATCTGTGTGTATAGTTTTGCATTACATACTTTGAATAAACAAGAGCACATTTTAAAGCCTTACTGGTGATTACCGTGATCATGTTGAAATGGAAGGGTTGGTGGGGGTTAGATTTTCTATTCTTTTTATCAATGATGGCCAGAGCTTGGGGAAATAAGCACTGCAGTGGTTTTTTAATAAATTAAACTAATGGCCCTGGATGTTTCAAACAATTACAGAAATCACAACTGCAACACTGTTACTGACAGGGGGAAAAGACTGTTGTTTTAGTAAGTTGAAGCAACACAAAAAGCCCACTGGTTCCTACTCAAGGTGTAAATGTTTAAAAATACATCTATATATACTTTTAATGTTTTAAAAAGGCTCAGTAATTTTCTAACACAACTGGGGACTGTAGTTTTCAGGAAACGTTACTCAAACAGGAACAAATAGTGCATTTGTAGGGGACTATTTTCAGTGGCGGATTAATCTACATATGGTGCTCTAGTGAGTATTTGAGGCAGCAGGACAGTGTATGTGGATAGAATATAACCAGACTTATCCTTTAAAAAAGTAAGGCACCCAAAATACTATTGACTGCTTTCTTTAATATTAATAAATGTTAATACTTACTTATAACATTCGCTCCTCCCCCTCATGCTTCTTCTTGTTCGTCTTCTTCCAGGTAATGTCCAGATCCACTCCTCCAACCCAACCACCAACACCATCCAGGGTCCAAATGTTGTGCTGTATGGAGAGGCCTTGTACTACAACTGTTACAACCAAGATGCCGTTTGTCGATTCAACCTCACCACCAAAACTGTTACCACATTACAACTACCCAAAGGCACCAGGTTCGCTGCTCAACGTTGTCTTTAAGCGAACGGGTGTTACCGATGCCAGAATTAATCCCTTGTTTCCTCAAAAAAATAATGAAGTCATTAAATCTTCTACATTTTCATGAAAATGTTGAATCCTGTAGTTTTGTAAGAACAACCAAACAAGACAAAACATAAAATGTTTGAATTAACCTGTCTAAAAGAGTATATACGTGTACGTTTTTGAAAGTGCAAAATCACAGCATAGCATAATGAGTCCAAGAAGATACTGATACCTTGTTTTCATTTCCAAAAACCAAACATCACTTCTGTCCTGTTTTTTTTTTTTTTCCAGGTTTAACTCAAAGGGTAACTTCTGCCACCTCGATGAATGCTACCCGTTCACCGACCTCGACCTGGCAACAGATGAGTCAGGCGTCTGGGTGATCTATACCACCACCCAAGACTTTGGCAACTTGGTGCTGTCCAAGGTGGAGGAGGGTGAACCGCTGACGCTCGGCCAAACCTGGCACACCTCGGTCTACAAGCAGGGGGTGACTAACACCTTCATGGTGTGTGGTGTGCTCTATGCGACACGGTACGTCCACAAAGATCTGGAGGAAATCTTCTATTCATTTGACACCGCGACAGGGGTAGAGAGGTTCAACATTGGCGTCTTCATCAACAAGATGGCTCCCAACATTTTAGCCCTGAACTACAGCCCTGTCGACCAGATGCTACATGCCTACTGTGACTCCTACATGGTCTCCTATAAGGTTTTGTTTTCGTAAATGGATGATACTGACAAGATTTTCCATAAAAGCCTGCATTTAAATAAGAGTTCCAGTAATAGTGACCAGTACAAGCAAATAAGTCTGGTCAAAAAACATTGAGGGTGTGTGAAAATACCTGTACTATACATGGTAAATCTACATGGCATAATGTACATTTTCATTCTACTAATTCCATTAGTACCAGTCATGTCATACTCAGTACTCTGCTGCTCTCAGTTTCTTCTCTCTTCTACGGTTTTCATTCACTAAATTCAATCGCTTCTACTTTGTTTTTCTTTCAATCGGTGTTAAACTAGCAATGAAACATCTCGTGGAGATTTTTCACTTTAATCCTACCAGGAAAGGGTGGATCATCTCCTCTACTATGCTGGAAATAATTTAGATTAAACATCTGTGTAGGAAGTGTAGAGTTTCATTAACATTAGCTCAACACTGGACAAATAAAATTACCAATTAGAGGGACTTTGTTTGTTTATTTATTTTATTTAAGAAAGAAAATCTTAAATAATGCACATTAACATGAGCACTTAGGTCCATCATGTAAATGTGCCAGATTTAGCTATGCAGCTGTTATGGGGCATCTTTGGGAAAGGACCCAATCGCAGACAGAGGAGGAAGCTTGTAGCAGGTTTCACAGGTTTATTATACTATATTTAAACACAGACAGGTTGTTAACTTGGTGAGCAAACATAGGAGTCCAGGTTCGGTTCAGGTAGTCACAGGAATAAAGTCCACACACAGGAACTGATATCAACTAAAAGAGGCAGTACACACAGTACTCACAACTTAGGATATCCAGAAACTCCACAGGGCACAACAGAAACCAGAAACCACAAAACACAACTCAGACAGCAGGCCACCAGAAACACTGCACACCACATAACATAAGGCAATGACACCACAGGAAACAAAAAAAAAAAGGACCAGTATAAATAGGAAGAGAGCAAACGAGGGAATCAGAGGCAGGTGCGCAACAAACCACAGGTGAAGCAAATCAACAGACAATCAAGACAAGGGGAGACACTAGGGCAGGAACACACAGGAACCAAGACAGACCAAACTTCAAAATAAAACAGGAACCAACAAAGAGTCCACATCATGACAGCAGGTTAATTTTCATCTCTTTCATCTGCTGTATAATAATTCTGTGGAAATGTACATTAACTTGAAGCTGGCAAGCATTTAATGAGTGTTGTGTGAATATTCATCAAAAGCAAACAGAAGAAGATCAAAAAAAGAGGAGCTTTTGCTGAATTATGATAAAATACAATAAATCATAAATCAGGAAAATAGAAATAAAGGCCTGCCTCTAACACTGTATAAGCCAGTTCCAAATAAAGACCTAGTTCTCTCTGTAGCAGATTAATGTACCTAGAGTGTGGAAACATAACATTAGGATCAATCTTGAGGAGGAAATGTTTACAATATTATATAAAAATAATTTTAAACTGTTGGAAGTTCACTAATGTGTGTAGAAGTTGATATCGTTGATGTCTCATTACAACCTGTTCGCCAAGGGTGGCGTCTGTCCATTACATAATAGGAATCTCAGAAATACATAAGGGAAATGCGATTTTGTCACAACAGTGGTGAGAGCTGCTCACCATATATTTAAAACAGATGTCGACATGACTGAAAATGACCCGACACGTGACTCATCAGATTCTGACATAAAGTCTTTATTTCTTACTTGTTACTTGATCAGTACATGGACAGAGACAGCTTACTTTGTATATGTATTTATATATAATATATTTAAACTTTACATTACACATCTGAATGACAACAAAGCAGGTAAGAGTCCTTCTAATGTTGTGAATAGAAACAAGCTCATGGGGAAGACTCCCACAATATGAAACAATCCAAACAAGAGAACTTATTGCTCAATACAAATCAATCATAATGGCAGTAAGAAGAAGAAGAGTAGTAGTAGTTGTAATAGTAGTACACAATAACCAATAGCATTATACTAAGATGAGGTTACACCCTATTGGTTTTCTATAAAAAAAAAAGAGAAACTCCAAGGAAAGAGGAACAGAAATATGTTTTCTTCACAATACAGTTGTGTTAGAGTGTTCGGTTTGGGTAGCCTGCTCTATAAATAAAAAGTATCTACAAGTGCAAGGAGGACCAAGGTCTATACAAAACTGATCCAGTGCCAGCTTAGTGTGGACTTTCACAAATCGCTACTGAACTTCACTATTTATAGACCTTGAGGAGGAGCAGGAAGGAGCTGGGTTTTCATGTACAGGGTTGAATGCCAAAGATGTGGGGCACTGGTATAGAAGTGCAAACCACGGTGAAGGGTTCTGAGAGGCGTAGGTTGACAATACTGTACAGCACTTCAAAAAGGGACAAAATACATTCAGGAGCCCCCCAGGCAGTTTGGGTAGAAGTTGTGGAGGAAAAAAAACAAAGTGTAGATGCAGAAAATAGCTTAGTGAAGAGAGAAGAACTCCGCTACATGCAAACTTCAGTGAAATTCATCCATGAGGTTCTGCAAGGAGTGACTGAGGTGTTTGATCTGACTGTCTAATGTCTTCTCATAATCTCTCCTTCCCACATGTCAGGTTCTTTTCCAAACGATTACATTTATTGGTTTATTTTTTAAAAAAAATCAACAATAATCTCTACAGGTTTAACAAAATCACATTCTTTTTCCTTTAACATTCATCCATTCACTATTTTCCAGGTCAGAATTTCTCTCTATGTTTTGGTAACAATCCTGTCTCCTGTCTTCTTTGCAAAAAGCTTATTCTCTATCAGTCTGCTGCTCTCGAGGGCCCCCTGGTGCTCAGAAACACGATTAATACTACCCAGCATTTTAAAAAGTGACTTCAGCTGATAGCCCTTTAGGGTGCGACTGGGTTTGCCTGTGAGAGCCGGGGCACCTTGTAATTTTTTTTAGGGGGAAGAGGTTATTTTTTTAAGGTGGTCGGGGGTTGCCCTACATTCTGAGCTTGGCGCCCAAATGGCTCCAAAAAAGCCCCGCCCCTTACAGGTCACCTCAGGAAAGCGCACACCTCAGCGATTGGAAGCAACGCCCTTCTGACAGGGGACAAAAGGGGGTTTTGTAAAACTGGAAACAGGAGAAGGTGACTATGGTACATGAATACTGTACATTACTAAGCCAAAAACCAGGAGACCCCATCTCTGATCACTATTGACAAGGTGGTCCAGTATTATAGCAGATAACAGCACACAGCTTCACTAGTCTAAAACTATACTTATATACACGTACTAAAATGGTGAGATTATGGTTACATGGCACATCAAAACACACACTGACCACATAGCAATGAATTTCTTCTTGTGTGTGAATTTTATGTATTTATGTCTTTTCTTTGGCTTAGTTCCCTTACAAAGCACAGCCCACGCAGCTTTCGTTTGAGAAGAAAGTGTGTGCATTGGAATATGTGTGTGGTTGTGTGTGTG